>JAYESA010000015.1:152470126-152654672 GCA_036927795.1 Iris macrosiphon
CTTGTATATCTACATTGGGCGGGGAGGACGACTAGTAGGCGTATGGGACACCCCCTTCCTTTATCTAGATGCCACACTCGACGGAGTGATATGGACGATATACTATACTGATGCCACGTTCTTCGAAGCGATATGGACGATATACTATACTGATGCCATGTTCTTCGGAGCGATATGGACGATATACTATATAGATGCCATGCTCTTCAGAACTGGACTTTATTATATTATATAGCGCCCTTGTATGGGGGCATATGTGGCATATACTAGCTAGTCATGACGATTGGTGAATTACGTCAGCATATGTCTAGCCTACACTTTCCCATACCCTCAAGTTGTCCTCAAATTGTATTCACTTAGATGGTTAGCACACCCCTTTATTTATTCAATATTTACTTTATGGCATGCTTCTATGTGTCTTGTTATGTCCCTCTGAGGACCTGGTCCCTTTTCAGGTGTAGATGTTCATGAGTATTCGCAGGAGCGCAGATCCGGACTGATTATTTATATTCCGAGGAGGTCTTCTCTTTGAGTCTCAGTGATTGTTGGTTGTTGTACTTATATTGTTGTGTTTGCTTTTATATTCGAGTTCGACAGTATATTTGTTTCCATCCGACTGTCATCCTTTGATACTTTATATTGAGATCTAGTTACATAGTTATTGGTTATTCATTTATTCATTGATTATTGTGGATGAGATTAGATTATACACTGTGACTTGTGATAGTTTTACCACTTGTGAATTAATGTTCATAATACAGTGTACGCATGTGTTATGGTTTCCATATATTGGAGTTGCCATATACATGCGGCTGGCATGCTTACGTGTCCTAGTCCTACGTATTTTGGGACTAGGGCATGACAATAATTATTTATGATTTGTATTATTTATTATAGTTAGTGGACTAGCCTATTAGTTAGACTTGACACATGTAAACTCAATTAGAATTGTCATGACAACTTGTGAGCCCAACATGGACTAGGCTCATTGAAACCCATTCCCTTTAGCTAATTAGGAGGATTAGATTTAATTTATATTAATTAGAAACCTTCCTAAATTACCCCTCCCTAATTAAAACCAACATGACACTAGTGGAGGGATAATTGGACATTTATTAGTAGCTTGGAGAGGGAAAAAGGGGGCGGCCACATTATAGGGCCAATTCTCTCTCTCTACTTTATTTTACACTCTTATTTCTAGATCCCTAATTCATAGATGTAAATACCCTGATTTTTGAGAATAAAATTTTCAAAAAGTTATTCCGAATTTTGGTATTTTCTGGAAATTAAAACGAAGGAGATTTTGATTTAAAGAAATTTAAGTATTGCTAATTGGGGTAAAAATATTCTGGAAATAATAAATGATTGTGTAAAATGAAAAGCCGGGCATATGGTATTTTTTGGAGAATTATTTGGACTCCGGAGTAGCGTTTTAAGCCTTAAAGACTACTAGATCTTTTAAACCCAACCTCAGCTTATTGGATCGGGTCTCCCGAGCCAACCGACCCAAACCCGCAGGAAGCCCTAGGTCGCCGGGAGTACTGTAGCGGTATAAATGCTTCTCTTTGGCGTTCGTGCCAGACCAAAGCCCTAGCCGTAGCCGTCATCTCCACATCGATCTCCCTCTACTCGAGCAAACCCCCGCCCGCGTCAGCCTTCGACGCACGTTCGATCAGTCGGCGCCGAACCCCCAGATCCCATGGCCTCGACGCTCCAGCCAGGCCGTCGACCATCCTCGATCACTCCTCCGGCGGGTCAGCAGCCGCCGACCCCTGCCCCATCGAGCGCGGGCCCCTCGTCCCAGGCAGCAGTCGACATCTCCCCGTCGACTTCGGACTGTTGTGCAGAACCGCCGCCTAGCAAACCTCGCCGACCCTGAGGCCGACCCTCTCCAGCGATGCCCCGCGGTCCCGAGTCAGACTCTAGGTCTGGACACAGCAACCCGACACACGAGGACACGACCAGGACGTCAAATTGGCTTTCGGACACGTGAATTTCAGAACTCACGGAGCCCGGTTCAGGTATCGATTTCTTTCACCTCGCAACTCCATTTTTAATTCGGTCAGTTGCTATGCGTAGACTGTGTAACCCTCTCGATGCCCGTGCAAATCGCTCGGTGCATCGCGTCCTGTGGTGATCGTACACTGCGATCCAAAAACAGGAAAAATAACACCCTATTTTACCCCGGAACTGAGTACGCCCCGCCAATCGGGACGACTTGGTCGCACGCGGTCTTTACCGAACTGTGCGCGACGTTGATACGGTCGTGTGGGATTTCGCAGAAGTCGATTCGGAGGTGCGTGCACCCCAGAGTCAACGCGTATCCGCCGACGACACCCCGTATCCGACCTTTCTGGGACACGCTGTAACTTCGTGTACGCACGTCGGATCGAGACGAAACTTATGCCATCGGACTCGTAGCAATACGCTGGTCCTGTGACCCAAGTTTGGTCCGATTCTGAGAACGTTGACAAAATCGTGTATCGTGGGCCCTACAGGCTCCACTTGACGGGTGATTTTATGATCGGCACATCGGAATCCAATTCTGAAAGTTTCGTTGGGTTCGTATCATCGTTCCTGACTTATAGACACTGAGTTGGAGTAATTTGGAGACCTTTGACCCTGACACGCTTTTTGGTGCAAAGTGGCCCACATATAGAACTCGCTTTGGCCGGAAATGACCTTTTTGCCCCTGTGTCCAAATTGGACGTAAGGATAGGCATTTCTAGCAGTTTGATACCTTCTGAGACTGTTGGTGATGTTTATTACAGCTTTTGGAGTAGCACCTACCGGATCCACCGGTACCAGGACGACAGTTGATATTCAAACATCAGACAAGTGTACCTTGCCAAACTCTGCAGTACTGTTATATATTTTTCTTGCTTCATTTATATTATTATGCATGCTCAACCTAGGACCGTTTAACATACTTAGCGTCCGATTATCAGTCGGGTGCCAACATCGTACGCGGTGTTGGATAATGTCATCTAGATATGGACATACGTGACACTTTATCTTCTCGCACTTGTCTTACCAAGTACGCTTTGACCCAGGACACTGGACACTGTTCATGAGACAAGATCTTCTCAAAATATTCGTGATGATTCTGTATAGGATACAGGACTTATAGAGATACTATAGTCTAGACACATTATGACTTGTGCATTAGTTATGATCCCGCTGACATGGACATGAGACGTTATGGTCATGGTATGCGTGGTTACATTGGGTGGGGAGAGACACACAGACTACAGGCTGATTATATATATACACCCCTACTATTGTGAGGCCCAAGACTCTGAAGCCCGAGCTTGGCCTATTACTCATTATTACTGCTGCTACCGGCTCCCCTACACAGAGCTGGTAGTATGCTTCAGCCTGAGTTCTAGTGCTGCTCTCATCTTGTATATCACTTAGCTGGTTATTTTAGTATTCCCTTATTGTTCCATCTACTGCTGAAGAGACCCACATACTACAGGTTGACTATGTTATGCCGGCTACTCAGTCTCCCGCTGAGCTAGACCACCTCTTGACACCACTGCTACAGGCTCCCCTACACAGAGCTTGTAGATGTTCAACCTGAGTACTATTGATATTCTCTCTTGAATTTTATACAGATGTTACATACTTACCCTGTTTATCTCATTATTTGCTGCACTATTTATATTCTTGCTTGTATTATTTCCTGTACCCTGTTTATCTCATTATTTGCTGCACTGTTTATATTCTTGCTTGTATTAGTTCCTGTACCTTGCTATGTCCCCTGAGGACCTGGATATGGATTATGTCCCCAGGATTTGCAGACGAGATCTATCCCGAGGTATACGGGACCGCTGCAGGAGCTGATCCAGGAGCTGTACCGCCATCCGAGGACGAGGTGTTAGCTGAAGACTTCTTCTGAGCATCTATGTTCATGCTCAGCATTTATTTATTTATTTATTTCAGTCTTTTATATTCTGGTCTGTTGAACCATTGTACTAGATATTTATCGGGTTGTTCCCGAAGTACTTTGTTGAGACTAGCTGATGATTTACATTCCTTATTTATTCTGTGGATCATATTTTATATCTTGTATGGATGAGATTAGTTGTGCCATGATTGTCATAGACTTAATTTTTACAGCTTAAGTATGCCCTGATGGATCCATTAAATTGGGTGTGTCCATCGGTGCGTACTGCTGGCCATTGCCACGTATCTGGTCCCACGGTATTTTGGGGACTGGAGCGTGACATGGTTTTTTGTGGTGGCCCATGCAGGTCTACGACTAAATTGTTCGGTTTCAACTTAGGGACCGAACCAGCCTGCCCTAAGGATAGGATAGATTGTAGGATCTCATCCATTATTTAAACCATTATTGAATTCTATATCGAACTCGAAATTGTTACTTGAACTGCATCCTGTATTGATTCCTCTGAGCGTTCTTACAGTTTATATTTTGGTTGCAGAGAAATGGATCCCAGGAACAGAGACGAGATTCCTTTGGACACGCCACACGACGCTGTGGTTACATATACAGACGGAGTAACCCCAGGGGATGGAGGACAAGCATCACAGAGCGATCAAACCGGTCAGCCTAATCCAAGGTTCCGGAGAGATGACATCCCACCTCCACCACAGTTCACTCCCCAGATGCCAGCTTTCCTGCCAGGACAAGCCATGGACGGGCAACAGATGTTCCAGATGATGTATGCCATGATGCAAGCGCAGCAACAGATTCAGCAAGAAGCACAACGTCAGGAGGCCGAGAATCTGAGAACCAGCCTGGTATCCGCATTGGAGCAGGCAAATCTACCAGCAAGACGATCAACGACGGGATCTATCACCGACTTCCGTCAACTCAAGCCTCGTACATTTTCTGGTAAAGAGGGACCAACAGAAGTTCATGAATGGCTCACAAACATTCAGCATCAGTTAGAAGCCGCTGAACTTCCTAGAGAGAAGTGGATGACTGCAGTCAGAATGCAGTTAACAGAGAATGCCCATCACTGGTGGTTAGCAGAGGAGAGGAGGCTCGGACAGGACCGAGTCACTTGGGAAGAGTTCTCCAGACTCTTCCAAGAGATGTACATTCCGGCAGTTGCACGATCAGAGCTCAGAGACAAGTTCAACCGCCTCATCCAAGGCAGCATGACAGTGGAAAAATACAATGTGGAGTTCATTCGCCTTAGTCGCTTTGCCCCAACCTTGATTTCGACCGAGGAAGAGAAAGCTGAGAAGTTCTTTGACGGGCTGAAGTTCGAGCTCCAGAGATTGATTGAATCGGTCGTACCTACATCTTATACCGACGTTCTCGCAGCAGCACGACGCATGGAGCGCGTCACTAGAAGAGAGTCGAACCTGAAGAGGCCTATCAACTCAGCACCATCCAGGACAGCACATGGGGATTCAGCAAAACGAACCCAGAGGAGTATGCCAGAGAGGACAGCACACAGGGCCATATCTCTCCTTACTTGTCATCACTGCGGCAAGATAGGTCACATTGAGAGAGAATGCAGACGTAAGTTGGGACTCTGCCTAGCTTGCGGTTCCAACCAGCATCAGACCAGAGACTGCACCGAGCGCAGAGAGGGAGCACCGAGATTAGCTTTGCCTGTACCACGACCAGCTTATCCAGCCGTAGGAGCACAACAGGCAGGAGTTGGAGGCGTCAGGCCACCAGCCCCAGGAGGGAACCAGCAGAGACCACCCCTGGCACCACAGGCAGCTTTATTTCAGCAGGCTCAACAGCAGAGAGGCCAAGCTCAGGGACGAGGCCAGGCATTCACATTAGCTGTTGAGGAGGAGGCTACAGCAGACGAGGTCATCGCAGGTACTATTTTAGTAGCTTCATTACCAGCTGTAGCATTATTTGATTCTGGAGCATCGCATTCATTTATAGCAGCTAGCTTTGTAGCCACCCATAGAGTAGCTACCGCACCCCTTCCGAAGATGAAGAGAATTCTTACGGGAGGTGGAATTATTCCGGTTAGTGACGTCTGTAGAACATGTTCAGTAGTAGTTTGTGGCCGAGAATTGCGAGCTCAATTCCTGATATTTTCCATGCTGGATTATGATGTTGTACTTGGTATGGACTGGTTAAGTCAGTACCATGCGACTCTTGATTGCCGACTTGGGCGGATTATATTTAGACCGCCTGGCCATCCAGAATTCGAGTTTCTCCGAGGAGCAGTAGAGCAAGGAGCTCAGCCTACTCTTAGGGTACTATCGGTAGAAGAGGAGACAGGTTATCCAAGAGTCATATCAGAATTTGTGGATGTATTTCCCGATGATCTCCCAGGTTTACCGCCTGATCGGGAAATAGAATTCACCATAGACTTAACTCCAGGAGCGGAGCCTATCACTTCATCAGTATATCGGCTGGCACCTAAGGAGCTAGTGGAGTTGAAAGAACAGGTAGATGATCTTCTGGATAAAGGTTTCATTCGGCCCAGTGTTTCACCTTGGGGAGCACCCATATTATTTGTGCCAAAGAAGGATGGAACAGTACGGTTATGCATTGACTACAGGGCACTGAATGCTGTGACGATCAAGAACAGGTATCCCTTACCACGCATTGATGATCTATTCGATCAATTGAGTGGTGCAAGGGTATTCTCGAAGATTGACTTAAGATCCGTCTATCATCAGATCAAGGTGAGGAAGGAAGACATCCCGAAGACAGCTTTCAGGACCAAGTATGGACATTATGAGTTCTTGGTTATGCCGTTTGGTTTAACCAACGCGCCAGCAGTGTTTATGAGTTTAATGAACAGAGTCTTTCATCAGTTCTTGGATAAATTTGTAGTGGTGTTCATTGACGACATTCTCATCTATTCTAAGAGCCACGAAGAGCACGAGGAGCATCTCAGAATCGTGCTAGAGACCTTGAGGCAGGAGAAGTTATATGCCAAACTCAGTAAGTGTGAGTTCTGTATGGACAAAGTACCTTTCTTGGGATATATTATTTCAGGAGAAGGACTTTCAGTGGATCCAGAGAAAGTTGCGACGATAGAGACTTGGCCTACACCCACATCAGTTGCAGAGGTGAGAAGTTTTCTCGGACTTGCGGGATATTACCAAAGGTTTGTAGAAAATTTCTCGAGGATTGCAGAACCGATGACGAAACTGACACGCAAAGACCAGGAGTTTGTATGGACCTTAGACTGCCAGAAGGCCTTCGAAGAATTGAAGAGAAGATTAACAACAGCACCTGTCTTGACTCTTTCATCAGGGTCAGGAGGTTTTGTTGTTTACAGTCATACATCAGGAACTGGACTAGGATGTGTTTTGATGCAACATGGCAAAGTCATTGCTTATGCGTCGAGACAGTTGAAGGTCCACGAGAAGAACTACCCAACACATGACCTGGAGTTAGCAGCAGTTATATTTGCATTAAAGATTTGGAGGCACTACCTTTACGGGGAGAAAGTAGACATCTTTACAGATCACAAAAGTCTGAAGTATGTGTATACTCAGAAGGAGCTTAACATGAGGCAGAGACGCTGGCTTGAATTGATGGTAGATTTTGACATCGATCTGCAGTATCATCCGGGAAAGGCGAATGTTGTTGCAGATGCGCTCAGCAGAAAGCCTACGGCTTATTTCTTGACGATGCAGCCCGAGTTATTGAGAGATCTACAGGAGCTTCAGATAGAGGTTATTTTACCAGGACAGAATGGCTTGATGGCTAATCTTGAAGTCAAGTCATCACTCGTGGAGAAGATTAAAGAGGCATTGCCCACCGATGCTAGATTTAGAAGACTGAAAGAGAGGACAAAAACAGGCATACAGACAGGACTTCGCATCCACGAAGACGGGACATTGAGGTTTGAAAATCGCCTGTATGTTCCAAATGGAGAATTGAGACAGGAGTTAATGACGGAAGCACATAGCTCTATGTACTCTGTTCACCCAGGAGGAACCAAGATGTACCGAGACTTGAGACAGTATTACTAGTGGCACGGAATAAAAAGAGAGATTGCGAGATTTGTGGCCAAATGCTTAGTTTGCCAGCAAGTAAAGGCCGAACATCAGAGGACTGCAGGTATGTTACAGCCGCTTCCTATACCAGAATGGAAGTGGGAGCATATCACGATGGATTTTGTTACAGGATTTCCGAGGAGCCCCAGCAAAAAAGACGCAGTATGGGTTATAGTAGATCGACTCACTAAATCGGCACACTTCTTGCCATTTAGAGTTGGACAGTCCACAGAGGTACTAGCCGACATGTATATGCGACAAATCGTCAAATTAAATGGAGTACCTGTTAGTATCGTATCGGATCGAGATTCGAGATTTACATCTCATTTCTGGAGAAGCATGCAAGAGAGCCTGGGTACCAGACTCAAATTCAGCACGGCATACCACCCACAGACAGATGGCCAATCGGAGTACACCATTCAGATATTGGAGGACATGTTGCGATCATGTATGCTAGACTTCGGAGAATCTTGGGAAGATCATTTGCACTTAGTAGAGTTCTCCTACAATAACAGTTATCAGGCCAGCATCCAGATGGCACCATTCGAGGTATTATACGGAAGGAAGTGCAGATCACCTATATGTTGGAGTGACGTTGGTGAACGTCAAATACTGGGTCCAGAATTGGTAACGCAAACAGTAGAAAAGGTAAAACAGATTCAGAATCATCTACGAGCAGCTCAGAACCGACAGAAGCATTGGGCAGATACCCACAGACGTCCCCTAGAGTTTAAAGAAGGAGAGCATGTGTTCTTGAGGATTTTGCCCACTCGTGGTACTATCAGATTCGGGAGCAGAGGCAAGTTGAGCCCAAGGTATATTGGGCCATTTGATATTCTAGAGTGCGTTGGTGAGGTGGCTTATCGTCTTGCATTACCTCCATCCCTAGAAGGAGTGCATGACGTATTCCACGTCTCACAGCTGCGAAGGTACGTGACAGACCCGAGTCACGTAGTCGATCATTCAGAGATCGCAGTAGGCCCAAGCTTGAGATATAAAGAGCAACCAGTTGGCATCCTCGACGTCAGTGAAAAGACGTTGCGGGGACAGACAATCCGATTGGTTCGTGTAGCATGGAAACATCATTCCCCTGGAGAATCGACTTGGGAACGAGAAGATAGTATGCGCCAGCGATACCCCCACTTGTTTGAGGAGGCAGTTGTAAACTAAGCAACCTTGTATTTTTATAGTTTTCTTTAGTAGCTTATTCTTTGATTGCGAGGACGCAATCCTTTTAAGGAGGGAAGATTGTAAACACCCTGATTTTTTAGAATAAAATTTTCAAAAAGTTATTCCGAATTTTGGTATTTTCTGGAAATTAAAACGAAGGAGATTTTGATTTAAAGAAATTTAAGTGTTGCTAATTGGGGTAAAAATATTCTGAAAATAATAAATGATTGTGTAAAATGAAAAGTCGGGCATATGGTATTTTTCGGAGAATTATTTGGACTCCGGAGTAGCGTTTTAAGCCTTAAAGACTACTAGATCTTTTAAACCCAACCTCAGCTTATTGGATCGGGTCTCCCGAGTCAACCGACCCAAACCCGCAGGAAGCCCTAGGTCGCCGGGAGTACTGTAGCGGTATAAATGCTTCTCTTTGGCGTTCGTGCCAGACCAAAGCCCTAGCCGTAGCCGTCATCTCCACATCGATCTCCCTCTACTCGAGCAAACCCCCGCCCGCGTCAGCCTTCGACGCACGTCCGATCAGTCGGCGCCGAACCCCCAGATCCCACGGCCTCGACGCTCCAGCCAGGCCATCGACAATCCCCGATCACTCCTCCGGCGGGTCAGCAGCCGCCGACCCCTGCCCCATCGAGCGCGGGCCCCTCGTCCCATCTCCCCGTCGACTTCGGACTGTTGTGCAGAACCGCCGCCTAGCAAACCTCGCTGACCCCGAGGCCGACCCTCTCCAGCGATGCCCCGCGGTCCTGAGTCAGACCCTAGGTCTGGACACAGCAACCCGACACGCGAGGACATGACCAGGACGTCAAATTGGCTTTCGGACACGTGAATTTCAGAACTCACGGAGCCCGGTTCAGGTACCGATTTCTTTCACCTCGCAACTCCGTTTTCAATTCGGTCAGTTGCTATGCATAGACTGTGTAACCCTCTCGGTGCCCGTGCAAATCGCTCGGTGCATCGCATCCTGTGGTGATCGTACACTGCGATCCAAAAACAGGAAAAACAACACCCTATTTCACCCCGGAACTGAGTACGCCCCGCCAATCGGGATGACTTGGTCGCACGCGATCTTTATCGAACTGTGTGCGACGTTGATACGGTCGTGTGGGATTTCGCAGAAGTCGATTCGGAGGTGCGTGCACCCCGGAGTCAACGCGTATCCGCCGTCGACACCCCGTATCCGACCTTTTTGGGATACACTATAACTTCGTGTACGCACGTCGGATCGAGACGAAACTTGTGCCATCGGACTCGTAGCAATATGCTGGTCCTGTGACCCAAGTTTGGTCCGATTCTGAGAACGTTGACAAAATCGCGTATCGTGGGCCCTACAGGCTCCACTTGACGGGTGATTTTGTGATCGGCACATCGGAATCCAATTCTGGAAGTTCTGTTGGGTTCGTATCATCGTTCCTGACTTGTAGACACCGAGTTAGAGTAATTTGGAGACCTTTGACCCTGACATACTTTCCGGTGCAAAGTGGCCCACATATGGAACTTGCTTTGGCCGGAAATGACCTTTTTGCCCCTGTGTCCAAATTGGACGTAAGGACAGGCATTTCTAGCATTTTGATACCTTCTGAGACTATTGGTGATGTTTATTACAGCTTTTGGAGTAGCACCTACCGGATCCACCGGTACCAGGACGACAGTTGATATTCAAACATCAGGCAAGTGTACCTTGCCAAACTCTGCAGTACTGTTATATATTTTCCTTGCTTCATTTATATTATTGTGCATGCTCAACCTAGGACCGTTTGATATACTTAGCATCCGATTATCAGTCGGGTGCCAACATCGTACGCGGTGTTAGGTAATGTCATCTAGATATGGACATACGTGACACTTTATCTTCTCGTACTTGTCTTACCAAGTACGCTTTGACCCACGACACTGGACACTGTTCATGAGACAGGATCTTTCCGAGATATTCATGGTGATTCTGTATAGGATACAGGACTTATAGAGATACTATAGTCTAGACACATTATGACTTGTGCATTAGTTATGATCCCGCTGACATGGACATAAGACGTTATGGTCATGGTATGCGTGGTTACATTGGGTGGGGAGAGACACACAGACTACAGGCTGATTATATATATACACCCCTACTATTGTGAGGCCCAAGACTCTGAAGCCCGAGCTTGGCCCATTACTCATTATTACTGCTGCTACCGGCTCCCCTACACAGAGCTGGTAGTATGCTTCAGCCTGAGTTCTAGTGCTGCTCTCATCTTGTATATTACTTAGCTGGTTATTTTAGTATTCCCTTATTGTTCCATCTACTGCTGGAGAGACCCACATACTACAGGTTGACTATGTTATGCCAGCTGCTCAGTCTCCCGCTGAGCTAGACCACCTCTTGACACCACTGCTATAGGCTCCCCTACACAGAGCTTGTAGATGTTCAACCTGAGTACTATTGATATTCTCTCTTGCATTTTATACAGATGTTACATACTTACCCTGTTTATCTCATTATTTGCTGCACTGTTTATATTCTTGCTTGTATTATTTCCTGTACCTTGCTATGTCCCCTGAGGACCTGGATATGGATTATGTCCCCAGGATTTGCAGACGAGATCTATCCCGAGGTATACGGGACCGCTGCAGGAGCTGATCCAGGAGCTGTACCGCCATCTGAGGACGAGGTGTTAGCTGAAGACTTCTCCTGAGAATCTATGTTCATGCTCAGCATTTATTTATTTATTTATTTTAGTCTTTTATATTCTGGTCTGTTGAACCATTGTACTAGATATTTATCGGGTTGTTCCCGACGTACTTTGTTGAGACTAGCTGATGATTTACATTCCTTATTTATTCTGTGGATCATATTTTATATCTTGTGTGGATGAGATTAGTTGTGCCATGATTGTCGTAGACTTGATTTTTACAGCTTAAGTATGCCCTGATGGATCCATTAAATTGGGTGTGTCCATCGGTGCGTACTGCTGGCCATTGCCACATATCTGGTCCTACGGTATTTTGGGGACTGGGGCGTGACAATAGATCCCAAAATCCTTCATCCTTCCATCAAACTCTCTTAATTCATTCATATTTTTCTCTCATTTTTATCCCTCAAGGAGATTTGGAGCTTGGAGAAACAAGGAGCACAAGAAGAAGGAGCTTTGGTGGAGAGATCGTGTCTGGATCGTGTCGTAGAGCTCTTTCTTTGAAAATACATCTCCCAATAGGTAAAATTTCGAATTCCTCTTCTTCCTAGCTTCTAAATCATGTATTTGACCATTAGGAACCACCCCATGGCATAGGACAACCTATAGGAACAAGTTTTAGGCCAATTGTTTGTGTATAGAGAATTCTACATAGGTTTTTATATGTATTTTGGGAGAATTATGAGATTAACACATCAAGTGTGTGTCATGAGACTATTTTAGTTATATTAGAGTTAGATCGGGATTGGGACACTAGTTACGTATCCATAATTGAACACAAGTAGGCCATATCACGATATGGTGCAAGACCGTGTGATACGGAGCCCATTTTGGGTATTTTGTGCAATTACTCTTCAATTCTTATTATAGTAAGTTACTTTAGTTGTATTATTATATAATTGATATATATAAAAACTATTGGTGGGAGAACTTGGATTTTGGTTCTTCATTTGGACACGTATCACAAGTTTCTCAAGTATGCACACTAGGTATTCGACTAATTGCCACTAGTGCACATAGGTACAATACTATATAGTATATTTGTGTATATATGTATATGTATTTACCTATATTTCTGTAAGTGAGTGTGTTTGTGTATATTGTGTGTGTGGGGGGTGTGAGTGTGTTAGGTTGAGAGCTTGTGTGTGTGTAGTAGTAGGCTGTGTGCAGGTGGTAGTACTTGGAGTTGGAGTTCAGTCACTGTGACTGAGATTACAGTATGGTTTGTGTGTTGATTCCTGGAAGGATGTGAAGGGGTATACTATGTCAGTGATTGGGAGATTGTGTGTTGGTAAAGTGATCGGATACAAGGACCGTGTCTGGGTGCAGGGCAATTAGGGAAGCTTGAAGAAGTAACAACATTAGCCTTGCATCTTGTCATTCCAAAGCAATCGGTGCATCAGGTAACAAGCATCAGTGAAAGGGCATTAGTGTAGAATTTCCCAATACAGGTGGACTGGGGAATATTTGCAGCTGTGCAATGTTGCAAGTGATTATTTTGAGGAGCAATACAAGGTTTGGGTGTGGTAAAAGTGATTAGGAAGTGGGTAGTAGCCTTGTGGTTAGTTCAGTTAGTTCATCTAAATTCTCAGATTAAGTGAGTTAGTGTATATTAATATATGTTAGTGTAAGCAAGTACTAGTTAGATGTCAGTCTTAAGGTTTTGTGACAGTTAATTAAGTTATGATATGTATTGTTGATGGGGATTCCTGTGATGAGGTATTAATATGTAGCCAACTTGGTTTAGACCTTACATTGCAACTAATAGGTAGTGTGTATTAGTCCCTTAATATAGTATAGCAATAGAATTTAGGTTGGGTACAAGGCTGTGCTAGTGATGGTTAAGTATCAGAGTTATTGAGGTATCAGTTGTGTAGGAGTATATCAGTTGAGTTATCTGTGGCTGAATGCATCAGTTAGCTTAATTGATACTATTAGCATAAGTATCAGTCAGTGTATTAAGGATTGGTGATATGCTAGTATCACTTCTAGTTAGTATTAGTTAGTATCAGTTATTAAATATAAGATAGATAAGTTAGTGTACATATTAGTTAGTGAAGACTAAGTTATCAGTTAGTAGTAGTATATATAGGAATGTCTGTTAGCATTAGTTAGTTATACATAAATACTAGTTAAGGTATTAACTATACATATAGGTAATGACTTATATAGCTGATACTTAAGGTAATAACCTAGTATAGCTAGATTGACCTAGAAATGGCCTAGAAAGCATGTTAGTGCATTCTTTAACTTAATTCTCCTTCATTATAACATTTAACATAAAATTTTCTAAATAGGATTGTGTGACACCAGCTTGGACATCGAGATACACCATTTTCTCTGGACCATAGGCGAGTACATCTCTCTGTTAGTTTCCAGTCATGATAGTTTATATATCACATGTTCTAGAACTGTTTACTTGATTTTAACACGTGGCTACACGGACTGGTACTAAATAGATCCTGTCATGGGATGTTATCCCCTACTGTGTTCAGCGGGTACTCCTTCACATATATTTTATCGTGTGTATTGGGTATTGATTATCGTGTACTTTGTATTCACACACTGCTCGTGTTTAGTGTACCTATATTCGTGTTCGTAATATGTCTTGATTGGATCCATAAGTATTGATTGGGGATGTGGGAGTAGGAGTTGGTTATGCGATCAAGCCAAGTGTATTCGTGTACATGTCGATTACATATCACACGTGTAATCGAGTTACTATATTATATTCGTATTCAACCCAAACCGATCACATAATGAACTTGTACTCCAAAGCACATTAGCTAGTGTTATCTTTTTCTTTACATGCAGTTATTCTCTATTGCCTGTTCTTTTGCTAGTTATCTTGTATTTTTCTATTATTTGTCATATATGCACTACCATGTATTTGGAACTGCATCCAGAGTTTTATACTTCATTCCAATCCTGATTGGATATATTTTTTAGATGATTGGCTTGAGGAGCAGTGTCACACTTACTATGGGACGCAGGACGATGAACCATTAGAGGATACTCCACTAGAACAGGAAGACCTAGAGCAAGTGGTCATGGAGGCTTAGACTTTATTGTTTAACTTTGTATTAGACTTTATTGAGACATTTGGCATGTATATTATTTTGGAGATATATTATGCCTAGACTAGTATTATGGACTTTGTTGTTTTGTGTTTCTTTTTCCATATTTCTAATTCCATATCGTACTTTATCCTCCTTAGTTTGATTGTGATTGAGTATGTATATCTTTATCATATTATTATATTTGTTCCTCCGTTTGGAGTTAAGATGGCATTGACAGGTACGTTATATATATTGTATGAGATATTTAGATAGTATGGTTGACCTAGACAACGTTCTACCACCGATGCCGTGGCGTAGGCTGGGCTTTGTTCACCGCTCGTGCCCCTATTACGGGTACGGGTCGTGACAGAATTTATAGACGTCTTTTTCGATGAGCTTCCCGGATTACCCCCAGTTAGAGAAGTAGAATTTTGTATAGAGTTGATGCCAGGAGAAGAACCAATATCCCAGAAGATATACCCAATGTCACCATCAGAGCTTGATCAGTTATATCGACACTTGGAAGAACTAAAGGCAAAGAAGTTCATTCTGACCAGTGGATCACCATGGAGAGCACCAGCAGTATTGGTGAAGAAGAAGGATGGATTGACATAGTTGTGCATGGATTACATATGATTGAATGTGGTGACAGTAAAAAACAAGTATCCATTGCCCAGGATTGATGACTTATTGACCAATTAAGCGGAGCAAGAGTCTTCTCCAAGATAGATCTGTGATCAGGATATCATCATGTGCGAGTTTGGGAGTAGGGTGCGAGTTTGGGAGCAGGATATATCAAAGACAACATTTAGGTCACGATATGGGCATTACGAATTCTTAGTTATGCCATTCGGACTGACTAATGCTGCAGCGATATTCATGGATTTAATTAACCATATTTTTATACCACACTTAGATCAATTTGTGGTAGTATTTATCGATGACATCCTTGTGTATTCTCGTGATGAGGAGGCGCATGAAGAACATCTCCATATAGTACTACAGACTTTAAGGGAGCACCAGTTATATGCGAAACTTAGTAAGTATTGTAGAAGCATAAAAAGTGCGTCTCAAAAAGATGGCACAGTTTTCTACAAATAAACCTTACAAGTTGAAGAATGGCATACTTTTTACTTGTTCCAGAAGAAAGACGCGCATTTTCTTACTTTGGCGCACTTTTTATTGATTTCAGAGGATGGCACACTATTCAGAGAGTAGAAAAGTGGCACACTTTCTTAATGTTACGAAAGGTGGAATACATACAATCTTCTCTCTCTCAACATTTAATGCAGCAGACTGACAACTGACAAAGGCATAAATCGAAGAGTCAGAGTTCATCATTATAGCGGATATATGGCACGCAGATCCAGGTTGTCGTTTAGCGACCCAGCCGTATTGTCATTCTCTTCAAAAGTATGCCTCAGTGCCATTCTCCTCAAAAGTATGCCTCAGTGCTATTCTCTTCAAAAGTGCGTCGCAGTGCCATTTCCTTCAAAAGTATGTCGTAGTTCCATTCTCTTCAAAAGTACGCCTCAGTGTCATTCTCCTCAAAAGTGCGCAGCAGTATCATTTCCTTTAAAAGTGCGCCATAGTGCCATTTTCCTCAAAAGTGCACCGCAGTGTCATTTTCTTCAAAAGTGCACCGCAGTGTCATTCTCTTCAAAAGTGTGCCTCAGTGCCATTCTCCTCAAAAGTGCACCACAGTGGCATTTTTCTCAGAAGTATGCCGCAGTGTCATTCTTACTAAAAATGCGCCAGTCTCCAAATGACTTCAAAAGTGCGCATATGATCCTAACCGATAGTGAGCAGTTACGAATGCGTGTCTTACATATTGTACTTCTCGTGAAAGGTATACAAATAACTATCCCCCACGACCAATGCTTTTCTCATATAGGAAGCTACATGTTAAGCAGACAGTAAGTTGTGCACCCACTCATGCAGAACGTGGGGTATTAATCCATAAAAAGTACGCCCATAATGGTAAAACACTATTAACTATCCATAGTGCGTGCACACTATCGTAATCGCTCCTAAAATCTATAAATACGGGCAGCGGCTACCTTCAGAACACACACACACAGAGGAGCACATACAGACAGATAGAGAGAAAGGGGCTAGAATTCTCAAGTCTTTGAAAGTCAAGAGCAGATTGAGAGAAATAGAAGCTTCTCGTTCCATTTTGCCAGAGCTTTCTTATTGTTCAACTCTCCAAGCTGTTCACAGCAATCTTCAAGTTTTTGAAATTCAAGAGAAGACAGAGAGAAATAGAAGCTTTGCATACCGTTGTGCCAGAGCTTTCTTATTGTTCAACTCTCCAAGTTGTTCGTAGCATTCCCTATATTTCTATGTCATCGTGTGCATTTCTTCATCGTCGAGTGGCCCAAGGAGTAAAGTGATCGTTCGTAAATTATATCTCTACAGCTATACTTTTCCAGAATTAATTGTACTTAGATTCCTGTTTAGGATCATTTTTTGTACTTTTTAACAGTTTGTAACACAAAAGTTTCATATAAAACTTTTCCTCGCAAACAAAGATGGCGACTCTGCTGGGGACTTGCTTCTTGTCTGACGAGAAGGCGATAGATCAACTCGACACTACTTATGTCAGCTCGATGCAGAAGACCTTGGTCGCGATGTTCGACCAACAGGCATATGAAGAAATGCTCCATTTTGGGGGTAGTGTTCACCCCTAATCGGCACTCAAGTCGAGGAAAACTCATAAAGTGTAGGTGCCCAAATCTTGTCATGCATATCCCGAAGTTGCTGCCAACAAGGGAAAGAGCATTGTGATTGATGAAAGTTTTCCTGTCAATTCTGTTCAGATCAATAACTTGGTGGACTATTCCCTTACATTAAACAAGGGATATAATTCGCACAACTCGCACAATTTCAAGGAAAGGGTGATCCACACCCAAGCTTCTAAATCCCTTATGTTAAATAAGGGATATAATTTACGCAACTCGCACAATTTTGAGCAAAGGGTGATCCACACCCAACCTCCTCAACCTGCTCATATTCTCCATAATATGCGAGGCAAACAAGGCATGGATACTGTTGTTAAAACCAACCAGCGCACAAATAAAGTTGTAAAAGCATGGAAAATATGCATCCATGCGACTAACAAGCCATGCGCCCTGCATGTAGAAGCATGAAAATACGCTGAGGAATTATACGCGTAAAACCCTCAAACATACAGGAAGCCGCGTAAACAGAGCTCCAGCATTGGGTGGCGTAAGACATGACTTCAGAGCCATTGGGGAAACAAGAGAGCTTCAACGCTATTCAGCATAAAATATAGCTCCAGAACAACCCGCATAATGCAGTATTTCCAGACTGCTTCAGCGTAAAAAGGTTGTTACATTGCCACTTCGGCGTAAAACCTATCTGCCTTTAATGCAGCGGAAAGTTGTACGAGGAACTCTTCGTATTCCTCGAATGAACCTATCAGATCATGCAGTGAACCTGACCCCTGACAGAAAGTACCATACGACGATCGAGAGGACGGCTGTAATAATGATTCTGCACAGAGACCCAGACCGTCGTTTAGTGACATTTCCTTGATACAAATTACTTTTACGCATTCAAGGAAATACGCTGCCTAGTTTTACACAGGCAGACATGATCTTTTACGCTCAACAAGAGATGAAATGAACCACCATGTCAAAAGCTGCTCTTCGTACAGAACTCGAGGTACGTCTCTGCAGTTAATGGGCGTGATGGGGGCAGATCTCTGTATTTAATGCATGAGATTTGGTTCTACTTTTAACGACTGGGTGAGCCATAATTATGGCTAATACGTCCATATCATCACCTATGCATATTACGCCATCAGGCTATTTTCAGTTATAGGAGTACGATGTACGCTATCTCCTTGAAATATGTTGACCTAACTATTTTTAACTATAGGAGCATGCCGTATGCTATCTCCTCGGAATACGCCAACTCAGGCTATATTTGCATTGGTGCGTGATAAGGCTATTTGGTCCAGAATACGCTCAAGACCCCAGTTAACATCAAGTTTTACGTGCTACTTGGCTTCTATGCCAACTTGACAACTATTCGGCTTCTACGCCTACTTGGATTCTACGCCAACAAGATAACTATTTGGCTTCTACGCCATGGTGACAGTCATTGGCTTCTACGCCAACCTTTTCTACGCGAGGGGCAGTTACCTACGTGGCTTGCATGCCGTGATCTTCGCAGTAGCTATACGTGTTACCTCATAATGGGACACGCGTCACACGCGGATTCAGAAGATCATCTATACGTGGGTGGCAGTTATTATAACCGCCGCGTAAAAAGTACCACACTCTCCACTGTTCGGCTTCTACGCCGACTGGACGGTTACTGTCACTAAACCCTATAAATTGAGACCTCCTGCCACGGAGGTCAAGGGTCGAAAGGTCAAGATCGGAACAGAGAGCATCAGATCAGATTTTATTGTTGAGAGAGAAGATCCTAGAGCACAGATAAAGGGGAGTGATTGATGACTTTGGCATCGAGCCTCCAATCCCTCTTGCAATTTTTGAAGCTTTTCCTTCTTCTACAGCACTTCTTCGTCATCATGTGGTCCAAGGGACAAAGTGATCGACCGCAGATCAGACTCCTATAGCAATATTTACCCAGATTAAATTTTTTTACTTAACATCCTCGTATAGGATTAATTGTACTTCTTGTTTGTAAACCAAAGAAAGGGTTTCGTACAAACCTAGTTTTATTTCTTTCGTTTATTATCAAACAGTGCAGAAGAGATCAGGCCGCAGATTCACCCTGCGGCCCAATAAGGCTACATCTATACGTCCCAAATAGCGAAAGTAGCTTTGGCCGCAGATGGACCTTTTTCTTTTCTTTCTTTATTCTTTTCTAATATTTTTTTTTATTTCTAATTCCTTATTCCTTTTCTATTTTCTTTTATAATAAACTATATATATATATATATATATATATATATATATAGAAAATTCTAGAAATTATATTTGTGCATACCATTAAGCTATCAACTGTCCACAGGGTCTCCTACATGGAATAAATTAGAAAAAATTTATAATTGCTCCATAAATCTCCTAAATGCACAAACACATAAAATAAAAATTAAATAAATCATATTTCCTCTAATTAGCTCATAATTACTATAAATCAATTAAATAATTAATTAAAAAGATTAATACGGTTTTTGAAATTAGGGGTTTTACAAAAGCGAGTCGGGACATTGCACTTTTGCCGTTTGAATCGACAGTCCGCTTGAACGGAACGGGGTGTTACACACATCACCATGGACTTTGTGACCGGTTTACCTAGATCTTCGACTGGTCGAGATGCAGTTTGGGTGTTAGTGGATCGACTCACAAAAGTGACACATTTTCTCCCCTTTAGAGTAGTACAGTCTACAGAGCAGTTGACATATTTGTATATGCGATGGATTGTGAAGCAACATGGCATGCCGGTAAGCATAGTGTCCGACCGAGATACAAGGTTCATTTTTTATTTATGAAGAAGCTTGCACGAGAGATCGGATACCAGGTTAAGGTTCAGTACTGCATACCACCCCAGACAGACAATCAGAGAGAACCATCCAGACCCTGAAAGATATGTTATGAGCATGTACCCTAGACGTTGGTAGATCTTGGAAGAATCACCGTCACTTAGTGGAATTCTCGTATAAAAATAGTTATCAGGCCATTATTCAGATGACACCTTTTGAGACACTATACAGCAGGAAGTGTATATCACCGTTGGCATATGACGACATTGGTGAGCGGAAGATGTTAGGCCCCGAAATGATCACGCAAACAGTAAAAGTTGTCAGGCAAATTAGAGAGCAACTTCGGGTTGCACAGGATCGACATCGTCACTAGGCAGACCAGCATCGTAGGCCTTTAGAGTTTTGTGTTGGCGACCACGTATTCTTGCAAAAATTTTCAACCCGTGGAGTTATTAGATTCAGGGTCCGCGGGAAGCTTAGTCCGCGATATGTTGGGTCGTTTGATATTCTCGATCGAGTTGGCGATGTGGCTTATCGTCTTTCCCTTCCACCTTCGCTATGTAAGGTGCACGATGTATTTCATGTATCTCAGTTGCATAGGTATATCCGGATCTGAGTCATATCCTCGATCACTCTGTATTAGTCGTTGGTACCGACTTGTCTAATGAGGAGCAACCTGTATCCATTCTAGATCGAAGGGAGAAGGTACTCAAGAACCAGACTATTTCTCTTGTCCGAGTTGTCTGGGGCCATCACACTCCTGGAGAATCGACGTAGGAGCGCGAGGACGATATACGGTCTCGGTACCCGTACCTATTCGATTCGAAAGGTATATTCTACCTTATGCCTTCGTATCTTAGATTCCGTGATCAGGCGATCACCTATGTGTTGTGATGTTATTGCTTGTATGTGCAGATTTGCTAGTAGATCGGTATTGTACTTGTCCTGACTTCTCTAGCCTTATATTGGATTTGAATTCTGATGACGAATTTTTTCTAAGGTGAGTAAAGATGTCATCCCCCTTTTCCGGCGCACTTTGGTGCATATTGTCCTTGGCGCATATTGTTTGCTAGGCCGACCATTGTTTAGATCGGACCCGAGAGTTGTGGAGAGAGTGGGTTTGATTGGGTTGGTGGCATGTATGGCTTGGATGGGTTTGAGTGATCCAATGGTTCACATCTAAAACCTAAGCCTATATATTCTCATTTCTCTCTCTGCTCATTATTTTATTTCAATTTTCTCTCTTAGGTTTTCTCTCTCCCTCCATAGGCAAGTACACCTTGCATGAGAAATGGAGAAACCCTCTATATTATCGGTCTAATATGGTTATTGTGTGATTTTAAGCATGTTTAGAACTTGGTATTTTCGAATTTGGTGGATGGAATGGTGTATATCTGGATTTTTATGAGTGTGGGTGTTCTTATGTTTTTTTTTGGTTTTGATCTTCAAAATCTTTGTGTTTTATAAAACTAATTAGCTCATAGTATAGAGCACCATATTTTATATAACTTTGCTTTTGGCCGTGCTTGATTTCGAATCCAGCTAAGTTCAGTGCTGAACTTGATACCATACGTATACCAAAATGGCTGACTGAAGAAGAAGAACAGTGCTCTGTGAAAAGTATGCAAGAGAACCCCTTTGGCATAGAAATAGGTATGTTTCACTTTTGGCACATTGGTGTGCTGTCCTAACTCTTCGTGCGTACTAATCATACTGCACTCAGTCTCCTAGCAAAAGTGCATCGGTCACACTCCTTGAGTCAGTAGCGCACTTTTGAGGAAAAACTCAGTTGGCGCACTTTTGTGCGTATTCAATCAAAGTTTTCCCTGAAAAACCAAGAGAAAGTGTGCCACAATCAGTCAGCGCACTTTCTTCGCGTTTAGCAATCTGGCGCATTTTTTTATGTTTCATCAGTCGGCGTACTTTTCTTACGTTTGGTTTGCTCGCGCGCTTTCTTCCCTCTTCGTTTCCTTAGGGACGAAGCTTTGGTTGGTTTCTCAATTTCTGTGTTATTGATTTGTGTGCTCCTCGACTGACGAGTTTCTCGAATGTCGAGCTTTAACCTCGGATTATGTGTTGTATCTTTTAGCTAGCTTGCGCACTTTCTTTGAAAGCACGCCTTATTCTTGCCCGCGCACTTTTGTTAAGTGCGCCGTATTGGTTAACTTGACAAAGTGCGCCATCCCTTTGTAGCTCGCACACTTTATGCACCCCTAACTTCATAAGACTTTATGCGCCCCTGACTTCATGTGGCACCCTGAGCATGCACTTGTTTGGTTCATGTGTTTGACCTTCACGCATATAATTTCATGCGCGTTTCATCCTTAGTGACTACATTCGTGCACGTAGAACTATTATTACGTGTTCACTTATTTTATTTGGAATGTTTCTCATCATCCTCTAAGTGGTTGATCATGGTTATTGCTTGTGTTATTGACTCTATGGGAGAATGGACTTAGAAACCAGACCTCATGCTAGACATGACCATGTGCTAAGATTGGCTTTATACATGGCATGAATATGTGTTGGATTGAGATGTTCTGGGTGAACTAGACTAAGTGAATAGTGACTAACCGGCTATGTACATGATATAAGCTTCGTGTTATAATGTGATAAAGATTCATGTAACCCAATGATAATTTGGTAATTAGACTGAATACTGTATCTATGTTGATACAATTATTGTCTGATATTGTTCATGATCTAATATGGACCGAGGTGCGACATACCATGTTACGTGTTAAATAATTTATACTTGGTTTATGCATTGAGAATGCCTCCAAATTCCTGAACGCGTGATACTATAAATATTTTTTTCGCCAAGAAGGACATAATATGCGAGTCAAGTACCAAAGCGTGGCTAGGATATTGATTTATTGAATGTTGCATACACGCTCGGGTGAATCCAGATTGAACTTCCATGGATTCGTATCTAGCGTGCCCGTACTTTGTACGATATCCTAAGAAAAATTGTCATGTATCCATGCCTTGAGATTTTAAAATAATATAGGGTTAATTAGGAAACTAAAAGTGGTAGTAATATTGGGAGAAAACGATATTATAAGATCATGCCAACGAACCTTCCCACAGAGATTCATTCTAGTATGTTGTGGGCTGGCCACCACAAATATTGTATATCATCCGCCTTAGTGGAGTACAGTATCTGACCTATTATAAATAATGCCGAGCCACTGTTTTACTATAGGAACAATAGAACTGCTAATACCGTGATCTAGTGCAGTGGCCCTACGGAGAACTGGTACAGTTCGTGAAGTGCATGTATATTCCTTTATTTGGCTCGGTTAGCTCGTGTTCGGCAATGGCGTGATCTGAGGATACATATTATGCATTATTCTGAGATAACCTCAGACTCCACAAATAGCAAGCCGTACAAGTGATTAGCCGATTTTATTAATTGGACTTGGTTGTGATTGTATTATTCTGTTAGTAGCCTAGAAAAATGGACTATCATAGTGTGATTGATTCAACCCTTGTCCTTGTTTAGTTTTAGGGTTGAGCCTTTGTGCTAGGATATGCCATGGACCTAAGTTACGACACTGAACCTATATTATTATATAATTATTGCTTGAGTTTTTGTTTCTCCATTTCGTGCTTCCTTTGTGGTACTTGCTATTTGGGGTCTAACCCCACTGGTTTTGCATGGCCACGTTTCGAGCCAGCACCCGAGGATCCAGCATACTTTCTCTCGACTCATGGCGCGTACCAGAAACATGGCCACCGAGGATAACGAGTGAATTTTCTTCTTCCCTACTCGTCATTGTACATTTTATCTTTTGGACATTTTAGCCACCGACACCTGTTGCCGACACATCTGGACATTAGTTTTCTTACATGATTGTATTAAATCATACTGCAGCTGATCACTGTCATGTACTTTTGTTACTCTACCAGCTTCTTATTTTGTACAACTGGTCTACAAAATATTTTGATGAAAGCATTTGGGACGCCTTATTGCTTTATCATATATACTCTACGATTATTGTTTCTTGTTTGATTGATTGAGACATAGATGTTCGTGTGACCCTAAGTGACCTGATTGTAGCATGCACCCTATTGTCTAGTTACAACCGTGATTGCCGTACGACGTATAGTATCTTGTACATGATAGCTAGTCGTGTACGTATTATGGTACTGGGGCATAACATTTACTGACTTAAAAAATCATTAATTGCATTAAAAAACTTAAAAACTATTAATTATTTACTTTACTGACTTTAAAAAAAACAAAGAGGAAAGAGAGAGAGAGAGAGTTATATCTCTCCAAAAGAAAAAAAAAATCCTCTTCTAACTTCTCTCGTGCCCTAACCCTCTCCTCCGACCGCTCGTCGTTCTCCCTCTTCTCCGGTATCTCGTGTTTTTCTCTCCATTCTCTTACTCCGCGGACGCCTCAATGGCGGAGGTCGGGCTCGACGCGGGCGTCTAAACGACGGTAATCGGGATCTGCACTACGGCCACCTCCACAACATAGTCCTCAAGTGAGGGTTTCTCAGTTTTTTTTTTCTTTCCTCCCACATCCAATGGAGTGGGGAGGATGTGGGAATGGGGACAGGAACCGCAGCACAATAATCTATGCAAATTTTTATTTTTCCATCCAACCGAAAGCTGGATTTGGAGTTTTTCATTTCAAATCTTGGATTTGAAACTAAATCAAGTCACAATATTCATTTACCAAGCAGACCCTTATCTTAAAAAACTCGAGATAAAAGTATAAATTATAAAATTTTAGTTACTTCCATCATTAATAAATACTTTTTATAAAGGCACTACAAAAGTTGATTATTATTTTTATTTTTTTTACAAGTTTTTTACGCAAAAATTTACTTAGGGCTAGTCCAAAATTTTATTTATGACTGTCAAAATTTTGACCGTCTTTTAAATAGGTAGAACTGTCAAAATTTTGACAGTCCATTGAATATCATATTTTATTTAGGACTATCAAAATTTTGACAGTCCTACCTATTGAGAGGACTGTCCTAAATAAAATTTTGGACTAGCCATCAGTAAATTTTTAAATGAAAAACTTGTAAAAAAAATTTGGGCCATCCCCGTTCAACTTTTATAGTTCCCTTGTAAAAAGTCTTAATAAATTATCCAGACTTTATTTGGACCAAACCTCAACCCGTATCTAAATCGGACTCGACCCGTACCTTACACGACTAGGGGTCGTGACCAATCTTTGGATCCATATAAGTTATGGGTTCTGGGTCTACCACGAGGAGATTCGATCCAACGTGACAAAAGCCTTAGCATAATAATAATAATAATAATAATAATAATAATAATAACAATGGGAAAAAGGATGAAGAAAAATCGTTTGATTGGTAGAGAAGTAGATACAGAGTTTTATCAATTGGAGAGGAGGGGGAGGGAGGGAGGACTCATAATCAATGGCAGCTCTCCACTTAATCTCACCACTATCCTCCTCTTCTTCCTCCATCATCACTCTCCGCACCAGAACCCTAACTTCCTCTCTCCGTCTCCTCCGCCGATGCTCCTCCTCTGCTCCTTCAATCCGTTGCTGCCAAGGAAGGAGCGGAGAAAGCGAGGAGAGCGCAGCAAAGGCGGAGCCGTTCGTCGTGACGACCCCTCTCTACTACGTGAACGCCCCTCCCCACATGGGGAGCGCCTACAGCACCATCGCCGCCGACGCCATTGCTCGCTTCCAGGTCAGTTTCTTTCAGTTTAGGACTTGAAAAGTTGCAATCTTTGATCCGCACGAGCAATGCCCGAGTGTAGTTTCGGCCAAAGTTGATTACTTTTTCTATAGTTTATTATGATTTTAGTTATTGTTAATTTGTAATGACTAGGTTTTGCTCAGTGCCCATGTTTGTAATTAGGGATGGAAGTTGTAATTCTTTTATTGTTTTTTTTTACTCTGTTCGATCGATACAAGCAAAGCTCAAGTGTGTTTCGGAAAATTGGACCATGATTCTATTGTTTATTATGATTTGGATCTTGTTATCTTGTAAAATGTTCCGATCCTATAGTCTCACATCATTTATATGGGGAATTGGATGTGGGTTGATATGATATAATCATGGGCTCTCTCCTTCTAGAGGCTAGCTTTTAGGGTCTGCTTGGATTGTGGGTGCTTGGATTGAGGGTGAAGACAGTTATGTGAGGGAATTTTTTTTTGCTTGGTTTGAGGGTAGGGGTTTAGGAGGGGGAGTCATAGATGATTAAGTGAGGGAAAGTTTAACCTTGTTTTAACCATTTTTTTAACCCCCAAATCGGAGGGTTAACGAGGTGAAGTGAGGACTTGTTGTTTGAAAAGTCATAAGTACCTCTTGTTTTGACAAGTTTAATTAAAAACACAATCAAATCTAATTTTATGCCACGTGGAATAATGGTATTTTGATAACTATTGTATTTTTTTATTAATCCTCTTCCTACTTAAAGCCTCCAATCCAAGCAAGAGCTATTAAACACACCACAATTAACTCTCCCTCCAATCCAAGTAAGGTTATATGTAATGACTCCTTGCCCCTCACTTAACTTTCCTTCACTTAACCCTACTTAACTTTGCATATTTTTCCCCTCTCAATCCAAGCAAAGCCTTAGAATGAGTTCTCCCAACTCCCAAGGTACCTATCATAAAAAGGTAGTTCTTGCTCAATGCTCATGTTTGTAATTTGGAGGAATACAACGAAATCTTCCTTGATCCTTGCCGGATGTGTGCTTGACGGTCCCTCATAATACATTGTTCCAGCTGTTCCAAGAGTCTCTGCTAGTTGAACCTTCGCTCATCCCCTTCGTCAGATGTTTGATCGGTATCTATGACCTAGATCCCTAATCTTGGAATGGATGGTGGAGTGTAGGTAGCAAGCAGTTATATGGATACAGATACGGTGTTTGGTCTTGAAGATTTTAAGTACCATGTTTGTAGTTCATTTATTTTGCTCAAATTGAGGTGATTTTCTAGATGTTAGTATCACATGTTCGTATTAGGCAAAGTCGTTCTGGGCGCTAGGCGAGGCGAGAGGGTGGCCTCCTCGCCTAGGCGCCCGCCCAAGTCACAGCAGCAGCAACAGTACGAGCAGAAGCAGCAGCAACAGTACCAGTAGCAGAAGAAGAAGAAGTACCAGCAACAGAAGTAGTACCAGCAACAGCAGAAGCAGCGGTAGCAATATCATTTTTTTTTTAACATCAGCAGCAACAATAGCCTAGGCGTCCGCCTTTCCTTTTCCTGGCCAACCCTAGGTGTCCGCCTAGACGCCCATCTCCAAACATAGGGAATATTTTTCCTGGTCGAGGCGCTCTCCCATCAACAGGCCGCTTAGGCGCGTCTAGGCGCACCTAGGCATCGCCTGTAACAACATAGGTATTAGGTTTGTAATTTGGAGGAATAGTTAGTAATTTGTGATTGCTTGCTTGCTTGCATGTGTTTGTATTGTTTTGTGTTGTATATTTACCGTGCAACATAGGTGGACTATAATGCTTGATTTCATGTTTGGTTACGTTTCTCATTTAGTGGATATGGAGTGGAATTTTAAGGATTGTATTTTGCTCTCTTTCTGATGGAATTTCAGCAATTCATGTTTGTTCATTTGGCACTTTTGGTTTCTTACTGAATTTTTGGCACCTTTTTTTCTAATAAAATACGACAACTATTATGTAATATCCGTTTTCATAGAGATCCAACCTATGTTGCACAGACACATATACAACGTGAAACGGTAATGACGACATCACGGACACACACCTATTTGGTGTGTCCTAGTGTATTTTGGAGTGTCCGATACATATATGTGGAGTGTCCAATATGTGTCCAACACGACACGATCCCATTTTTGGAGTATCCGTGCTTTCTAGGATCCAACAAATGTTTCTCCGGCTATCAGCTGCCTACTGCAACCTTCCTCTATCCGGGCTTGGGAGGCAATGGAAATATAAGACATTAAGCACAGCACCATGGAAATTCTTTTTATAATTTCATTAGGGTATTGTTTTTTGGATGAATTTGGGTTCTACTATTACTTTTACTAAAGATATAATGATTTTAACAGTTTATTTCCATGCTGAGGACTTCATATTGACATTAGAGTTCAATTTTAATCACGTCTTTTGGATTTCCAAATATTTTTAATATATTGAAGTAATGCCCTAATCTAGTTTCAGATGAAGGTTATTCTTCTTCTCGTGGAATTGGGTTGATACTTGGTCGTGTGATTCTTTAGTTTGTTTTGAATTTTTGATGGAATGTGTTTTTCTCTTTGTTTGTTGGTGAATATAGGTATCATGATTTGGAGGATTTGTTCCGTGTTTTCCGATTTTAAAACTTCTTTGTTAAAGAAACAATGATCCGGATATTATTTTGCTAGTGATTATGTCCTGCAATTAACTGCATAGTTTGACTGCAATGTTTTTCGATGATAGCATGTCTTGCAATTGAGAGCATACATGTCTTGTATATATAAAATGTAGGATCTGTTTTTTTTTATTCCTTTTCCTTTTTCATGTATTTCTTGCAACAGAGACTGCTTGGGAAGGAGGTTATATTGGTCACAGGCACTGATGAGCACGGAGAGAAAATTGCTGCTGCTGCAGAGGCAAACAGTACTAGCCCTAATGAACACTGTGACAGTGTCTCACATGCTTACCGGATGCTCTGGAAAGATGTATGTTCCATATTTATTCTAATATTTTCTTAAATTTATTCAATATATAGGTTTTTTAGTGTACATGAATTGAGTGGGTTTCTATTTCTAAGGTTCTGTTGTCTATTATTGTACAAGTAAAAGCATTAGCTTTAGTTTTAATGACCATTTCAGTTGGACGTGGCATATGACAAGTTCATTCGCACTACCGATCCAAGTCATGAACTGGTCGTGAAGGACTTCTACTCAAGAGTGCTCAACAATGGTGATATTTATCGGGCTGACTATGAAGGACTTTATTGTATAAACTGCGAGGAGTACAAGGTTAGTTCATGCTCTTAGTCCTATCCCATATCAGTAAAAGTAGTTTGTCAATTTCTCTTTCTTAAATGTTAAATTAACTAATTCAATTATCTATTAGGTTTTGGGAGTTTGCTTCAGTTTAGCTGTTTGAAGGTGTTTGACCTAGGTGGGTTCCCGTATGCAAATTTGCTAATACTCACATATATATATAACACATAGGGCAAAACATACACACTATGAGAGCCTCTTTATCCAAACCAAGAGGTTATGAATTTTTTATTTTTTTTTACTATCCATAAAAAGGAGAAACATCAGAGAAACAATTAAGGTCTCTGTTTTTTCTGCTTTGAACAATATTACACATGCATTTGGTCCTTTGGGAAAATAATATGATGGATAGACATAAGATTAGGTCCCGGGACCTATTTTTCAGTCGTAACATGGGCTATTTTGACCTTTCACTTATAGGGGAAGGCAATTTTCTTTTAACCTTTTCCTAGGGATAGGCGATACAGTTCAACCACAACCTGAACTGAACTGAACTGAAATAGCTTGTTTGGTTTGGTTAGTTAGAAGATGCTTCGGTTTTAAGTTTTGGATTTTTAAAAGTTTGGTTTGCTGTTCGGTTTTCGGCTGTGGATTAACAAACCGAATGTAACTAACAAACCGAATGTAACTAAACACATCTTAGTCATAACTTCACCACCACTTTCCTACATATAATATATTATCCTCTAAATTTTGTTATTTATCTGAATATAATTCATTTACAGATGTCATGGCAACTATGTGCTCAATGTGATGATATTTCCAATATTCTAATATACAATTTAATTATGTTGTTAGTGTGATGATATTAACATTATATGTAGAGATGAATATGTTTGGTCCGAATCGCTAATACCTTAGCCAGCCCAACCGAATTGACCAAATTAACCGAACTGAACTGAATTTCTAAGATGGTTCGGTTCAATTCAGTTTTGGAATAATGCGGTGCAGTTTGGTTCGATTAAGGTTGGTACTTTACGGTTGTAAAGTGCAGTTTTTTCAAAACTATGGTTTTGTTTAAATGAATGGACTGGGAACAAGGGAACTTTTTCATCAGAACTTTTTCTTTCGTTAGTCCCTATCTATAACCTTGATCGAACATTTTTCCCCATTTGAAAGGGTTAATTAAGATTGGGTATGCTCCCAACATACTTTTTAACTATAAATAGATTCAAGGCTCAAGACTGTTGCTGTTTCTTGCTAGATTTTGCGGGAACATGTTATATCTACTTTAAAGAAGAGATGGAGAAGAAAGTGAAGGGCTTGGTGCAGGCTGGTTTTTGTGCTAATGCTTTATGTGGCGATGTGTTCCCCCTACAATAGTATGGAATTAGGCTATCAGAGAAAGAAATCTTTTACTATTAGCTTTCAACTAGCTCATTATTGGCAAGCTGATACTTCTTGGAACTTACTGACCATCCATTAGATTTAGGTGAAACTGTGCATCTTTAATTATTGATATTCTGATTTGTTAGAGCATCTCCAACCCTATTGTCTTGTAATGTGTTTTATGTGATGTGATTCCTATGTGGCACAACAGGATTGGAGATGCTCTTAGACTTTTTGAAGAAAGGGCAACTTTTTCTTTCCAAAGTCACAGTAAGGTTGGAGATGCTCTTAACAAGAACTATCATATTCTGGGCCAAATGAAGGAAATTGGATTGGCTAATATGTGGTTGCCACTCACTAAACAAAGCTGGGTGGACAAAAATATATTTATGTTCAGTTATTCTGTGATTTAGTGTCTTGTCTCAGTTTGGATATTGTCCTGTTCAAAATGATGGTTAAGGAAGAACCTTGAACCATAAACTCGACTAGTTTGAGTGAAGCTTATTTTTCATTGTCTTTGTTCTTGGAGAAGGAAACACAGAAAGCTGTCATGGCTATGGTGGCTAACTCTGCAAATAGGTCATAGAATTTGTCTATATGTGTATTCATCTTTGAAGTAAGAAGTAAAAACAATCTTAAAGCTCAATTTTTTTTATTTATACTCCTATATTCCAACTGCTAAATCTATAGTTTAGAGTCCATTAACTTTTTCCCGTTCTTTTTAATCATTTGTTGTTTATATCATATCCTTTGTACTCGTAGTCATTTTTGTGAATTTAAATTTTGCAGGATGAAAAAGAATTGCTTGAAAATAACTGCTGCCCTATGCACCTGAAGCCTTGTTTACTACGCAAGGAGAACAACTACTTCTTTGCCCTATCAAAGTATCAAAAAAAATTGGAGGAGTTGTTGGATAGCAATCCAGATTTTGTGAAGCCTTCTTATCGCTTGAACGAGGTTAGATATTAGTAGCTTCCTTGTCCTAAGACTGGTTGAGTTATATAAGGTTAACCTATTTCATATTTTATACATGTTTGTAGACAAGTATTATAGCTTTCTACAACGTTTTCTATAAACATAGTTTTTATCTTGAAAGTTATACATCCTTTTGCTATATCATTTAAATATTGTTTCATTTAAGTCATATCATCTTAGCTCTTTGTCTAGACTGTTTTCTAGTCTAGGGAACTTGGAGGGTGTTCCATGTTTGCATGTACTTAAACTGCATGACCAACAAGGTAGGTTTACCTACTCACCAACCAACCTTTTAGGTTTAAGGTTCTGTCCTGCTCATAGCTACCCTGGCCTTGAAGCTGGCACTAATACAGAGCAGGTGCCAGCTGCTCACTGGAAATTTGTCAATTCTTTAATGGAACTCTCTTGCTCCATAGCCGACCCATTTCTAATGGGAGAAGGCTTGGAAGATTATTATGATTAGTACTCTCACGCATGTCAACATTATATTTCCCTGTCAGCAAACAAAATAGGAATTTGTGTATACCTTTGCTTGGCTACTCCTAGATCTGTTGAACCGTTATATTGCAATTGCAATTCATGCTTGGTACTTTGTTTCATGTCATGTCATGCATCTGATACTATAAACTACATTATGCAGCTTGTACTTCTTGTCCAACTAGTTTCTGTACTAAGCTTGTATTTTTGTATTTCCAAAACACATCCTGAAAGGACAGCCTTGTTCACTTTTTATATTATTATAATGTAAATGGTTAAAAGCTTTATTTGTAATATTTGTTATGACCTCCTTTACAGCATTAACTTTCTGGAATCATTCGTGTCTCTTTTGCCTGCCATTTTGCTAATGGAACCTTCTCGAGACTTAACCATCACACTGGTCATTCTTCAATATTCTGTCCGTATTTTTGGTTATATGTTATCGGTCTGTTTCAAATGGCTTGGTGATGCATTATCTGATGATCTGATGGTCTAGGTGCAAAGCTGGATAAAGAGTGGCTTGAGAGATTTCTCCATATCTCGTTCATCTGTGGAGTGGGGAATACCTGTGCCAAATGACAATAAGCAAACTATTTATGTGTGGTTTGATGCTCTTTTGGGGTATGATCCTCCTTCCATTCTCCTCAATGAAGTAGGATTATATGCATGTCTGGAAGCATACTATGTTTGATTTCCTTTTGCATCTATATGCAAATGAATCGTGCTTATCTACCTAAATATGTGACTCACAAAAGCCACACTATTGAATTCATTTTTCACAAAATTAAAGCAAGATAATTGAAGCTATAAGACCAGCTGTGTTTTATGGATCAAAGTGTTAGGCGGTTAAAAACTTGTTCTACAAATAAGCATAGGTAGATCTAAGATGGATGTGAGACAAATACTTTGAAAGATAGAATAAGGAAGAATGTATTCATGGTAAATTGGAGGCGGCGCCAATTGAAAATAAGATTAAAGAATTTGACCTAAGGTGGTTTGGATACGTCATATGTGCAGTGTGGACCAATGGACACAGTGGTTAGGAGGAGCAACATGCTAGTAGTTAGAGGAGCTTCTTGAACTAGGCATAAGCCTAAATGAACCTGGATTGAGATTGTAAAGCGGATAGGTTTTTGCTAATGTTATAGAGCACATGGTCCTTAACTGAGCTGAATGGAAGAATATGATTCAAATAGCCGATCTATATGTATTGTTTTTGTTCTTATTTTTACAAAAGAAACTGTCAAAATCTTGCTGCATTTTTAATACTTAGAGATTCCAGGTATAACTTCCTGTTCATTACCTAATATAATACCTTAAAATTTGCAAACCTATTATTTTCTCTTAGTTTTTCTGGTCCCATGTGCCTTATCAAGCTGAAGATCTTAATATAAGAATATAAGTTTGTTAAGTGTTATATTAGTAACAGGCTTTAGTCCCATATCGGGTAGAATAATAGAAAGAGGGGTTAGTCTCTCCTATATATATATATATATATATATATATATATATATAGTATTTTCATCAATAAAGATCAATCCATTATTTTTACTCTACATGGTATCAGAGCCAAAACTATGACTCTCTCCCCTCCCACTTCTCTCTCAAACCTTCGCCCCACCCCGTCTCTGCCTCCTAGCCCGTCCATGCCTCTGCCTCCTGGCTGCCACCCGTCCTTGCCTCTGCCTCCTGGCCGCCCCCCCCCCTCTGCCAGTGCCGCCCCACCACCCTCTCTGCCCGCCAGCCCCCTCCCCACCTTGTCGACCTCCACTGCCAACCGACCCTCCTGCCAGCCGACCCCCCAAGACCACCAGCCCAAAACCATAACCCTAATATGCAGCAGCTCCTCCTCCTTCCTGTCTAAACCCTAATTCCAAAAAATAAAAATAATAAAAAAAATCGTATATAGACGGTCAGAGGGTAGACAATAATTTGTTTGCAGAACCTCTATTCCTAGATTACAACTTCAGGAGTTAACAAAGAGTAGACAAGTTGTTTGTTTAAGTGGATCTTTGTTTTCTTCTTATCCCGATATCCACATCAGGATCTACATAGAGAGTCACCTGGGTTGCTTCTCTGTCTTTGGCTTATGTGATCTCCATACGATCTCTACTTTCAATGTGCGTGCCGGTTCTGGCCACGTTGATAGTGCACTAGTAAAGTTGATGTGATTATTGGGGTTGGGAAGATCCAGCGACGGTCGAATCAAGTGCATTTGCAGGATGACAAACACTGAGGCAGCTAGTAGTGATACTACTACCGGTGTCGGAAATGCCTTGGCGGGACCAACGAGCACTAACATGACGATTTTTTTGATTCGACTCGTCGATCGGTGGTTGGACGGACCAAATGGTTACTCAATATGGCGGAAGAAGGTTGAGAAAACACTTCGGGGAATACGGTTGTCCAAGCATCTGACTGACAACCCTCCGAAGACGACTGATCACACATTTGAGCAGTGGGAGATGTAGTGCCCCGCTCCGCGTAGGCACTATGCACAAGTGATATCGCTTTGCTTGCTCGAGCGGAAGCCTTCTCGGAGAGTTTCCGATCGAACCACACGACGATTGATCTAAGTGAGTGGGCAGAACTTCATTCTCTGATTCTTGCACGTCTTAATAATGAATCTGAGTTTCTGTAATGCTTGTTTTGCTTAGTAAGATAATGTTCGCATTGAGAATGATAGAACGAGAACCTGCATGCTTAATAAGAGAACTTGTATGCTTGTCTGAAAAGAGATAGAACATTTCTATGCTAAGTCAAGATAGAATGAAATGTTGCATGCTTAGTTACACTGACACCGCTATCTAACGAACCATTGTCATGCTAAAAAGATAAGTAAAGGAATTGCTTGAACAAGTCCCTTTGTAATATGCTAAGAAAAAGATAGTTATTGCATGCTAGATGTTATAAAAATTGATATCGTTCTTGCTAAACTATGTTTCGTTTGCCTGTTTTGCTATATTGAACTGCTATAAGTCTTTGATTCGTATACGCAGAGACTAATAGTGCGTCCTGAGGTACGGTCCTTGTGATCTAGTGGGGTGTACTAATAGTTATGTGAAAGAACAAGATGTGTTTTGCTTGACAAGATGTGTTTTGCTTGACCATATATGTTTTGCTTGATCATTTGTTTTGCTTGCATTATAGATGATTCATGTCATTGCATTGGTCTCGGACAACTTGTGCACAAGGTCTTGTCTCTCGAACGGTTCCTGGGACACTGGGAATTGCTCGATCCGGAAGAGATTTTCGTTTCATCCTGAGGATACGGCTCTACGGGGTCTAGTGGGGTGATGTGTCTATTAGTGTTGTGCGGAACCCATGATGTCACAACTGCTAGTACTCGTGTGTGTTGGTGAAGAGCTGAACCTTGAGTCACAGTTGTCGACACATGCGCGTGCTAGTGAAGAGCTGAACCTTGAGTCACCGATGCTAATCATGGGGCTACCCATGAACCATCATATAGTTAAGGCGCATGCTAGGCTAGCCTTCTTGCATACCTAAACTGTTTGATGCAGAGACGGACAGGAAAAGAGAACCTTATATATACATGCATATGTTGCTAACTTGTATGTCTGCTGCAGGGATAACCGTTCGGCAAGGGGTAAGAAATACAAAGAGTTTATATATAGCTTGCTTGTTCATTTCGTTTGCATCATAGAGTTTATCTGATAGTGCTTCATGCATTCGCATCGGTTGGACAATGGCTATTAGTGCAGAGCTGAACCTTGGTCCCGGCTGCTATTATGTTAGTGAAGAGTAACCATGAGTCACAGCTGCTAATAGCATCAGATAAAAGAGTCATTAGTTAGCTGGATTACCGCTACTGATCCTGAGTTTCTCGGGGACCGAAATCATATAGATATTTCATCTTGTTTGCTTGATAGAATGATAGTCCACTTGATGCACTTGTTTTGATTCGAGATGAACAGTCCACTAGAGATAACTTTTGTTTCTAAGAGATCGAATATAACTCACGAGACACGCTGCGCACAGAGATAGTAAATGAATCTGCTTATCGTATATGAATTGCTTGTCTTGCCTGTTTGCCTATATATCAAACATGAATTCTGATTTCAAAGATGTTTTCGAAAAGAAGTAATATGACTCCGTTCTTGTACTGCATGAAACGAATCTAGGTAAAACTAGAAAGATCACAAGTAATGTAATATTTTGCCACATGCTTACTAAGTGTTGGCTTCAGGAAATGTTGCTTCTGTTCGTTGATTTTATACTCACCAGTACTTTCTCCAAAGTACTGACCCACCAACAGTTTGCTTGTTCGTAGGTGTTGGATCATCCGTGGAAGCGATAGTCGTGCCTCATCTCCAGGACCCAAAAATCTGGAGTCGATGTCTTGAGCTATATCGAGTTGTGCTTTGAGCTGCTTTTGTATACATGGATGTAATGTATGGAACGATGTCTTTATATTCGAGAGAGTGCTTGAGCGATTTGTAACCTCGGCCATACGCCGCTTGTAACATTTTTGAATATCAATAAAGATGCTTGTTTTCTTATGCCATTGTGTTCTTTACTTTTCTGCAAAACGTGCCGCTTCTTCCGTCTTGAATAGCTTACTTGTCCTCGTTCAAGCTTTGGCCTTGTGCAAGCGCAATTTAGGCTTGCACGGCATCGCGCCCAAGCGAGGACGATCGGTTCCGTAGGGACAGTGAGGACGAATGGCGCCCTGCGGGACCGGGGCGTGACAGGAGACAGATGATAGTCGACTTTACACAGTTGATGAATTCAATGTAACCATCGGTGGAGGACATGGTTCAGAACACGGACACAATAAAGAAGTTATGGGAGGTTCTAGCAACGACGTTTGATGGAAAATGCGACTTGTCTCGTATCTATGACTCGGTCGTCGGTGTCTACCGGATAGAACATGGCGACAAGTCTCATAAGGACCACTTCCGCACTTTTAAGGCTATGGTCGATGAAGTTGACCGTGTATTACCTCTGACGACAGATATCATTGAAGCGAGGGCTCAACGTGAGCAGCTTCATATCATGGCATATCTTGTCTCTCTCCGTCCTGATGCAGACTCAGCTCGCTCTCAGATCATTGCTGGAGCCGAGGTTCCATCTCTAATTGAAGCTCATTTTCGTGTTCTACGGGCAACAAAGGTCGTCGAGACCTCTCCAAGTGATGCTCCTGTTGATCGATCTGCTCTTGGTGCCGCTCATACTGGATTTCGTGGTGGTCGTGGTGGACGACGTGGTGGCCGAAATGTTGGACGAGACATTAGCGGTCGTAATGGTGGTCGACCGTGCACCTGCTTCAACTGTGGTCTACAGGTTCATTTCCAGTGGCAGTGTACTAAAGCTCATGCCGCCAATGTTATCTCAGATACTCCTGCATTTGGCGGCCAATCCGTACAACTGACTGATGAAGCATATGCAGACTTTATTGAGTTTCAAGCTCAACGTCGAGGTAAAACCTCTACTTCTGGGTCCACCGCAGGGTACTCAGCGGCATGTGTGATACAGTCGAAGCAGTGGGTCCTTGATTTTGGTGCGTCTGCTCACTTGACAGGCAACGCAGGTATGATACAAAATTATGTACCGGTTGGTCGTATGTCTAATATTACATGTGTCAATGGTGGTTCGCTGACAGTCCGTGGAAAATGATTTGTCCGTCTTTCTTCTGGACTGTCATTACATTCTGTATTACATACACCCGAAAACCCATTCAACTTACTCTCAATTAGTCGGAATACTCGCGATATGCATTGTTCGGTAACATTATTTCCTGATGGTTATGTTTTTCAGGACCGAAAGACTGAAAAGACTATCGATAGCGGACATATGGCTGGAGGTTTGTACCTATTTGACGAAACTTTCTCTGTTGCTTATGCTGGTGTAAAACTTGATCCTTTTGAGTTACACTGCTGGTTTCATGTTCTTTTCATTGTACCCATCTTTAGATGTTTCATGTTCTTTTCATTGTGAGTCATGTAGTTTGGCTAAGCATCACCGGATTTCCTATCCGGTCAATCAGAATAAAATTGTTTTCGCTCCCTTCGAGTTGGTGCATTCCGATATATGGGGACCTTGTCCGGTTGAATCTATAATGGGATTCAAATATTTTGTTACCTTTGTTGATGACTACTCACGTGTCACTTTTGTTTATCTAATAAAAAATTACTCCGAATTTTTTAACATTTGGTGTAATTTTTATGCGAAAATCAAAATACAATTTGGTGTTCCGATTAAATGTGTTCGCAGTGACAATGATCGTGAGTATATGTCTCGTGAGTTTGTTTCACATCTGTCTCGGAATGGCATCATCTACCAAATTTTATGTCCTTACACACCACAACAGAATGGTGTGGCTGAACGCAAGAATTGTCATCTCTTAGAAACAACACGTGTTCTTATGTTCGAAGCACGTACTCCAAAAAGATTTTTTGGTCGGATGTCGTTCTTACGGCTTGCTATCTAATTAATCACATGCTGTCGTCTGTTCTCAATGGCGCTACTCTCTTCTCTCGGTTATATCCCAAACGAAAGCCGTTTCCTCTACCTCTCCGAATCTTTGGTTGCTTGTGTTATGTTAGGGATACCCGATCAACTCTTTGTAAATTAGATCCAAAGGCTATCCAATGTATTTTTCTTGGGTATCCTAAGGATCAGAAAGGGTATCGATTTTTTTTCCAGTCTTGAAGAGGTATTTTTTCTCTCGGGATGTTACCTTTGTTGAAACCGAGTTTCCTCCACTTCCACAAACTACTGACCCGGCTCCGAAAGTTTGCTCAGAAAATGATTTCTTGTTGTTTTCTATTCAAACACAACAGTCCCCAATAAGGGTGCTCTCCTCTATCGAGACAGTTTTTCAGTCCGACGATCCGCAGACACCGGTTCCGTCAGCATCGTCATCGTCCGAACGAGTATCACAGATGGTGCCTCCGCCTACAATCACAGAGACATCCTCCTCTAGCTCCACTGAGTCGCCTCCGCCTGTTCCTCCAGCTCGACCTCGTCGTGCCTGTTGTAATCATCCCTTGTACGTTGAAAACTACAAAGGGCTTGTGAGCCACACTCAGTCCTTAATAACTACTATTGATGGGATTCAGATTCTCAATTCTGCCGAAGAGGATCTCAAACATCTCGGTTGACGTGCTGCTATGGACGAGGAGATGAAAGCGTTTTGGGAGAACCATACTTGGGACTTGGTAGATTTGTCGCCTGGTAAACAGATTGTCGGTTGCAAATGGGTGTTCACGATCAAAGTGAAACTGGATGGCACCCTTGATCGACTGAAGGCTCATCTGGTGGCTAAAGGATATTCTCCGACTTATGGTGAGGATTATTTTGAGACATTTTTCCCAGTTGCCAGGATGACCTCTGTACGCGTACTCTTGGTCTTAGCTGTTCGCTATGACTTGCCACTACTTCAGCTGGATATTAACAATGCCTTCCTCCACAGGGATCTTGACGAAGAAGTATATGTGGTGCAACCTCCCGGGTTCGTTGCAAGGGAGGGTAAAGTGTGTCATCTGTGGAAGGTCCTCTATGGTTTCAAACAATTACCCCGTGCATGGTTTGGTCGGTTTACAGATGTTGTCACTCAGTTTGGTATGTGTCAATCGAAGAAGGATCATTCCGTATTTTACCGACATACATCAGCGGAAAAGATACTACTTGGTGTTCATGTTGATGACATTGTGATCACATGAGACGACAGTCAGGACATTGCAGGACTAAAGAAGTTTCTGGGAGAACAGTTTTAGACCAAGGATATTGGATCGTTAAATATAGATGTTTACTCTCTGACGAGGAAATTATGCAAGCCCAGGGAGCAAATGTAGTCAATGGACTCATGAGAAAAGTTACTCCCTGACGAGGGGGTACTGATGACTAATCCGGATTAATATCGTCGAGTGGTTGAAAAACTCAACTACTTGGCAGTTATGAGTCGTCCAGATATTTTCTTTGCAGTCAGTATCGCAAGATGATTTATGTCTTCTCCACGAATTCCACATTGACAGACAATTTTCAGAATTCTGCGCTATCTAGTCCAGAATCCTGGAAAATGAATTCGTATGGAGAACCGGAGACATACAAATGTTGAGTGCTTTACCGATGCTGACTGGGGTGCAAGTATGACAGATAGACGATCTACATCTGGTTACTCGATATTTATTGGCGGAAATTTGGTATCGTGGAAGAGTAAAAAGCAGAGTGTGATCGCACGATCAAGTTCCGAAGTTGAATATCGAGCCATTGTTCATGGCACGGCTGAAGTGTTATATCTGCAACATCTTCTACAAGAACTGGAAGAAGAAGCGGGATCTAAAGCAGCAGATATGTGGTGTGATAATCAATTTGTTATTCATATTGCTACCAATCATGTATTTCATGAAAGAACGAAGCACATTGAAATTAATGTCTACTTCGTCCGTGATGAGTATAAAAAGGGGATGATAAAGTTTCGTCACGTGAGGACCAATGATCAGATAGTCGATATCTTCACGAAGTCTCTTTTAGGTCATCGAGTGTAATTTTTATGTAACAAGCTGGACATGATTGACATATATGCTCTAGCTTGAGGGAGGGTGTTAAGTGTTATATTAGTAATAGGCTTTAGTCCCACATCGGGTAGAATAATAGAGAGAGGGGTTAGCCTCTCCTATATATATGTAGTCTTTTCATCAATAAAGATCAATCCATTATTTTCACTTTAAAAAGTTCAACTATCTTTCATGGTCAAGTTCAGTATTGACCTCATGGTTGTTGTAAGTGTCCAAACTGCACTAAATTTCTTTCTTAGTTCGGTGGGTGATAATCATAGTTTTTTTTTTATAAACAGCTTGCTCTTCACTTTTTTTTTCCTTTTTCCCCTTTTGATTATTGCCCTTAGTCCTCGTGCTAAGTGTTGATTCATATGGCATTAGGGGGATGCTGGCTGACCCGAATTTGTTGGAGAGATAACATTTTGGAAATAACCAACACTCTCCATGATAGTTTCTGCATATATTTTTTTTTTGTAAGAGGTAATTGTGTTACAGACTCCTGGTCCGAAGGCCTACAAACTCGGCCCGAAGGCCCACCACATCCCGGCCCGAAGGTCCCACACATCTCGGCCCGTACTTGCACCGTATTTGAACCGCACCTGCGCTGCACCCATCACCAACTCACAACTTAATTCCCCCAAAGGGAAATTAAATGGCGCCCAGGAGGCTCGAACCCGCAATCTCTTGGGTAATATGCATCGGTCTTAACCACTAGGCTAGACGTCATTTGCAAGTTTTTGCATATATATATATATATATAACTCAAGTATACAAATATAGACTCATAGTATTAGACTCTTTACCATAGATACCGGGATACCTCGTACCCCCCCGGAACTGCGATCCGGATATTTCGATCTGAATCGCGGTTCTTTTCGATCCAGATATTTCGATCTGAATCACAGTTCTTTTCCAACCCTGGGTCGTATGGTTTGTAATATGGATCCCTACATTTAACGATTCAAAGGGATGTAAAGTACATAAATTCTTGGTGTCTTATATTAACTTGACATTTTGTTCTTTTGTCATGGTTTTGCTTTTAATTTAACATTTCATCATTTTCATGTGTAATCAATCAATTCTGGATGTCTTATATTAAAAATTTGCTTGTGCTCTATGTTCTTGTCATGTTTGGGTGTCATCAATTAAGCATTGTAGTGAATGGTAAAATTGAAGTAGTATGTTAGGAAGTCATGTTCTTAATTATGAGGTTTTGCCTTATTTTTCTCACTCGAGTCAACAATCAAAGTTACTAATTTATTATGAAATATTACTAACGAACAAAGTAAAAACATTAAAACGTACCACGACTGATATGACAACCCAAAACCATCATATTACATGAGTAACACTCCCCGTACCCGATCCTGTACAGTGAACCAAGACATACCATGTTCCTGGTAACTATGCTCTTGACTCGGTCTATAAATATAGATGTTTACTAAATCTAATAGACTCAAATAACCTACTAATGCAAAAATAGACCCAAAAGGTACAATTTTTTTTTACACTAATACCTGAGGCATTTTTTAGTGATGTCATGGTTTTTTGCTGTTATATTGCATGTTATTACTTACGTCAGCCAATCTTCCAGTCTGTTGGTTTTACCATTTAAGGAATTCCCTAAATAAAGTTGAAGCATAATTTCTGTTTTAGGGTATTCGACATTGATACATTGGGTTCTGATCTGAATAAAGTTGAAGCATGCTGGTTTTTGTTTTACGATCTTTGAACATTGATTTGTTAGGCTCTCATCTAAATATATTAAAGCACATGGTTTCATTTATGATAAACTGGTGATCCTATCTTACATGCGTCCTAGACACTATGCTCAAATTATTTATTTTCCATGTCTGTGTTTCCTGCTGTAATATTGTGAACTATAGTGTTATAAACATGCTCTTGGTCATGTATATTTTCCTTAGCTCTATCTCCTATTTAAAATCATTTTGTCTGTCACAGTGCAATACTGAAACTTCTTTTGATCACTTCAATCATTTTTTGTCTTGTTTTTCTCTCCACTTTGTGAGAACAAAGTTTTGAGTACTTCTGCTCACTAGGAAGAGTCCTTTATGAGAAGTTAAACCATCTCATCGGTTTTCTGTCACTTCATAGTCGGTGGCTAAAACCTGTAATCTGGATTTTTTAATTCCTTTCGCTTTTGTTGTGCAGATATATTTCGGCATTATTGCAGGATGGGGAGCAGCCTAATTTGCAAAAGGCAGTTGCTTCTGGTTGGCCCGCTTCATTGCACTTAATAGGCAAGGTGTGCGATATATGTTCCTTTTCTATCGGCATGACATCCTTGTCCATTTACTTCCAGGGAAATATAGTATTGTTGCCTATATTAGTCTATTGCAGTATAAGAATATCTTCAACGTATATCACACGAACTCCTGTTGGAATGCCTGATACCTACATGAATCAAATCTGTAGCTTACACATTCCTTCTCCACGCTACTCACCCCTCCAAATGGTCACTTCATTTCTATATAAGTTTGACACTAAAGACTTCGAATCATGAATTTATTCCAACACTTGCACCTTAAGTTCGGAACTTTAGAGTCAGTAATGGAAGACACAATGATCCATTGAAATACGTATCATCCATATATAAGATACAAGAGAGATTTCACTTGGTCATATGTTGAGGGTAATTAGGTTATTTCAGATCAATGGTATATTTAGCATTTTTCACAAGCTAAGTGCTGGGCTGGTTAGCGATTGATAGGATTGGTGGTCAATTAATCTCAATAACTTGGCCACTTTGAAATTTCCTAAATGTTATTTTAAGCAATTCTCGCTAAGTTCAATTAATTGCCGTCTGTCGGATTACTCACCCAATTAATTGCATTTATGAGGTACCTTGGAATTTTTTACAACTGGGCACATAAGTAGTCCGAGTAAGCAGCCAGTTATTCGACCGCTTAATCCTTTTTATAGAACGTAGATTTACTCAGCCACCATATTAATTGGGTTAACCAACCAGTTACTCGGTCTATTAATCATTGCTTAATCCAACTTTAGAACATTGTTTCAGATTTTATCAGAGAGAAGTGCAAATTACTGTGCATAACATAACAAAAGAAAGCCCAAGTTTGGTATTGATGTGCTTGCACCGAGAAATGGGCTTTTAGTGAACTTTCAGGCCCCAAAGTAACAAGAACAACAACAACAATAAAGACTTTATCCCCGAATTCTGGGATCGTGTGTTTGAATCCTCTTCCACTCTGCTTTGTTAAGGGTTGTGTCTTCTGTAACGTTAACTAGCAAGATCAATATCCTTCTTTAACACTTCAAACCATTTTGTCTAGGCCTACCTCTAGTCCTATCGGCTTCATTAACTACTATAGTATCGCTTCTCCTTACTAGGACATCTATGGGTCTGCGTTGCACATGCCCAAACCACGCAAGTCTATTTTTCTCATCTTGTCATCAATTGTCGTCATCTCTAACTTCCCATGGGATACACTTATTTCTTATCTTATCTTTAATGTATGACCACATCCATTTACATGTTGTTTCTTAATTGCCAACACTCTAATCCATAAAGCACGATTGGTCTGTAGAAATTTTCTTTCAACTTCAGAGCTATCTTGCAATGACAAAGTACTTCAGAAACACTCTTCCATTTCAATTAGCTTATTTTAATTCTATACATAACATCCTTCTCGATCTCTCCATAATGGTGAATGATTGATCATAAATACCTTTCAGTCTTAGGCATATCTTGTCAATCTATATGGAGTCCTCTCTCATTTCTTTGACTTAGGATTCAAATTACATTTCATATACTCTTTTTTCGTTCAACTAATTCTAGATCTCTTAGGTTGCAAAGCCTCTCGCTGCACCTTTGTTTTAGCATCTAACCATTTTTTACTCACATCAACTAACACAATATCATTAGCAAACATCATACACCATTGAACCTCCTCCTGAATATGCCTAGTAATTTCACCAATAACTATCGTAAAAAGGTAATGGCTCAATGTTGATCCTTGATATAAGCCATTGCGAATAGGGAACGGGTTACTATCTTCTCCAATAGTTCGCATGGTCGTCGTAACTATATCGTACATATCCTTAATAGTCTCAATATAACTATTAGAAACATCTTCTTTAAAGCCCACCACATTTTCTTCTTTAAGCTACCATATTAACTTCATAAATTCTAATTTTACAACAATAGCAATATGATTCATTATGGGCTACACTGAATCTAAACTAAGTTTTTCTAAGTTGCTCTCATTAGATAGCTTGTAAAAATAACTTTTCCATTTTTTTAATATTATTTTCTCTTACTAATACATTTTGGACGTTGCTCTTGATACTCTTAATATTATCTAAGTCCTTGCTCCTCATTTCCTTACTCTTAGCAAGCCTATACATATTTTCTCTCCTTAAACTTCTAACCTCCTATATAAATAATCATAGGTCTTAGAATTAGCTTCACTACTACTTTCTTAGCTTCCTTTTTTCTACTTTATATATCTTAAAGCTTTCGTCACTTTTGCACTTTTGTTGATCCTTATAGGCAAATTTTTTTTTTGCCTTATTAACCTTTTGTAGTTTCTCGTTCTACCACCAACTTTCTTTCGAGATCCAACCATTGCCGTTTAACACTCCTAGAATCTTCTTGCTACTTTCTTGATACAACTTGTCATATTGTACAACATAACATTGGAATATGCTTATATGTCCCATCTTCCTTTAACATCTTATTCTTAAAAGTTATTAAGTTATCTCAAGTTCCATCATTTGGTTCTTGGTCTTTTCTCCACCCTAGTCTTTTTCTTCAATTTCCTAATACTAATATGTAAGACCATCAACTTATATTGACCGGTTAGGCTCTCTCTCCTGGTATAGCTTTACAATCTTTACATGCTAGTCTATCAACCTTTCTAGTAAGAAATAATATGTCTGGCTAATATTGGTCCGCTCTTAAACTACTTAAATATTCATTTCTCTTCCTAAAACAAATAATTGCTTTTATAAGATCATATAAAATTGCAAAATCAAGGATTTTAATGTCCCTTCATTACTAACTCCATACCTATAGCCTCCATGCATGCTGTCATAATCATTGTTTTCAACATGACCATTTAAGTCGCCTCTGGCATATAACTTTTCACCTCCAGGTACTCCTTGAATCAAATTATCCATATGTTCCCAAATTTTGTATTTTCATGTGATCATATTTGGGATTCATATGCACTAATTGAATTAATAACATATTTCCCTAATACTAACTTAATTTATATTATCCCATCTTCTTTTTACATCTACAACATTATTATTTAATGACTTATTCAAAAGTATCCATATCCCATTTCTCTGTCTCTTTTCAGGCCCCTAAATAAATTGGATATATTAACAGCTGTTGCAAGCATATTAGAGGCTGAAATCCTTTTCTTCACTGAATCTAAAGTTGAAATGTTATCCATTATTCTTTAGTTGTCCCACAACAAAGTCCAGATTTAATTGGGATTTATAGTACTTTATATTATCTGGATTGTTTTTAATCATGCTATTGATAGAGAGGGGGCATATTGTAACTTTCCCTGCTTTTATACTTATCTCATGCTCTCTCTTCATTGTTTCCTAAACTTTGTTAGTCTCCCTTACGTAGATCCCTACTGCTTGTAAACCCTTATGGAAAGAAAAGAAAATCATTTAATGGAAGTAGAAAAAGTTGATTGAATTTGCTAGCTAACTAAACCAAAACTAGGACCCAGTGATGCTAAAATATATGATTCATACTGACCCATGTTGCATGAATACAAACACGATATGGATACAGGATACAAACATTTTCAAATTGGTACAAAACTAGCTACGTGTTGCACGAATATGGACATAGACACATTACGGATATGGACACCATTTTGCCATGTCTGTGCAACATAGCTACAAACTATCTACTTCAAAAAATGATTTAAGTCCTGACAAACTAAAATAAAAAAATTTCCACCAAATTAAAATAATATTTATAAATTAGTAATAATGTAATGGCTTCAAATTAGTTGAATATATGCCATCCCTAATCCTAAGTTCTCCTGTGTCATGCTAAAGATTGGATTGGACTTGCATCTTGCACGTTGTTTTGCATTTAATATTACTTTGCAACTTGTCATGCTATGTGAGGACATCGCTTGGTGTTATGATTATCTTAAGGCTTCGAGGTTGTATCCAGGAGGATGGAGTAGCCGGTTCAAGTTGTTGAAACATCCTCTCCATAAAATGGGGGTAACATTGTCTACTCCTTGTTCTTTGAGAGAATCGAGACCTTACCATTAGCGAGAGCCTTTGGCACTAGGAGAAGATTTAAGTAATAAACACCTCGTGACTCTTTCTAAACTTCCTTTGCCAATGCTATATCTGTAATCATCAACTAATATGCTTGCAAGTAATAAATTTGCATTTAGGAGAATATTTGATGTTTCATAGTTCCTTGCTACTTGATTCTGTCTCAGGAAGTATGTACTGGCCCTAAGCTTTCCCTGCTACACTTCTGCAGGATATTTTGCGGTTTCATGCAGTTTATTGGCCGGCGATGTTAATGTCAGCAGGAGTACGTCTCCCGAAAATGGTGTTTGGCCATGGATTTTTAACAAAGGTAAGATGTTCCATCCACGTAACCAGATTGGCTTGAACAGTAACTTGGTTAATTAGATAACACTTCAAGTTGGTTATTATCAAATCAGGGGTTTGTGGACCATCTTGGTTATTTTTTCTTCTAACAAAATCATCGTCGTCGTCATCATCATTATCATCCAAGCTTTCTCCTGTTAGAATGAGGTCAGCTATGGAGCATAAGAAAGCTTCATAAAAGAATTGACAGATTTATGTCTGGCTGTCAACTTAATGGCAACCAGACAACCAGAAGGAATTGACAAAGTTTCTTCTAACAAAATGAATTTAGCTAATTATCGTTGGAATAATATACATGTTTAACCCTCAACCCTCACTAAACTCTAGAGTTTTGGTGTAGTATCAGTCTGTCAGGGTCTTTAACATTTGTATAAGAGCAACCTTGGTTCAAATCCTTCCAACACTCATTTTAAGAAGATTTTATGAGATTATACCGTTATGTGAAATTAGCCCATAAAATGGAGATTCAACCTGTGGGACTTGTTGGAAGAGTATAAATATTTAACTCTCACCACGATTTTTGGTGTAGTGGCAGGGTCTTTATATAAAGCAAGTTTTGGGGCCATATTTGTTTTGTTTCTTTTAGCACAATGTTGGTCAGACATCATTAGGGTATTCTGTGAATCCTATTTAAAATTCTCCTTTTGTACCAACTCATCTACAATCTCTACTCTACCGGATGTCTTTCAATAATTACGTTGTTGTAACAGCAGTTCCCATGTCATATTGATTTGTCAATTTTGTAGTTTACATATTGAAATGACATTGTTTTGCCTTGCCTATGCCGTCTGTGACAAATTTTGCTCGACGAGTCCACACATGTTTTTATTGCATAATGACTTGGCATTGTGGTTCTCGGTTTACGTCAAAAATGTTTCTAAAAAAAGAATAATCAGGTTTTGGGTACATGTTAGGCCATAAGGATGCTTTAATGAGCTATAACATGTAATACAGGGGTTCCTGACATGTGTCTAAAATTGTCAACCTCTCTTAAAAGGGATGCATGTTTAATTTGTTATCATGCTTTGACATGGATGAGAATAGAGTCAAAACTACCATGGGTCAAGTGAATCGTTTCATTTACTTATTTTTATTTCATGCAGTTTGTTTTGAACATTTTAGGATGGTATGAAGATGGGGAAGTCATTGGGAAATACACTTGAACCAAAGGACCTGGTGGATAGATTTGGACCTGATGCTGTTAGGTACTTCTTTTTGAGGGAAGTGGAATTCGGGAGTGATGGAGATTATTCAGAAGAGCGGTTTGTCAACATAGTAAATGCACATCTTGCCAATACCATTGGTAAGTTTATTTGGGACCCAAAATATTATGGGCGAAGTTTGTTTTGCTAGGCCTTTAGAACTTCAGTAACTGTACTTTTATGCACAGGGAATCTTCTCAATCGCACACTTGGACTTCTAAAAAAGAATTGCAATTCCACAATAGCCGTTGATTCCACTGTTGCAGCAGAAGGGAATTCGTTCAAGGATACTGTTGCGAAATTGGTAAAAGCTATGTTCTCAATAATCATGTTGGTGCTAGAACAGTAAATCTGGATTGTTTTACGAATATCTTATTGGCGTGAATGCTTAAATATATGGCACTGAATTCACTCATATATGTGCCTTGTGAACTCTTATCTTCAACATTAAAGAGAAGATTGATATTCATGGTATCAAGGCTAAATTACTCGGTTTCATTTCTCGCTCGGTCCGAGACCCTGAATGAGTAATCAGATTGCTCCGTACACGATTATTTTGAATTAGAAGATCATATATATTAAATATTTGAAAATAACAATTATGAGACGATAATCACATAATTCAAAATATCAAAAACCGATTACTAGCATGGCTAATACCAAGAAAATAGCATTGATAATAAAGCATTGCTAGTAAAAGGATAAAAATAAGTCTCGTCTTTAGTTTCTCACTTTGTTAACCAAACCAACAAGGCAAATGTAGTACATACTCCATAGTAGTCCATATAATAGACAAAAAAGTTCTACAAAAGATAAAACTAAAATAACATGTCAAAAGCCACTCCATAATTTTAGGATTTTCCCTCCTCTCTTCTTTTAGGGCACGTTGATTGAAATTTTAGGGTTTTCCAATCAATGTGGCTTATATGACTAAAAGAGTTGTTCGGGTTTTGGGTTCTGGGTTTTAGACATTCACCCAAAATCCATTGTTCAAATAACCCTATAAAAGAGTAATTGGGCCAGATAATAAAAGGTCGGCCCGATAACTTGTTTTCAGCCGATTAATCGGGCTGTCGAATTAATTAGGGCGTTTATACATATCCAATGCGAACTTGGTCCGAGTTCGATTAGTTGGCCGATTCATCGGGTGTGTAATCCAATTTTTGCAACACTGTGATGATATAATTCCAATCTGGTCTTGTTTTCTGTCAGGTTGTTCCCATCCTTGCTTTTCCTTTTCCTGCCATCTCAGTTGCCTAGTTTGCTTCACATGGTATCCGTATGACTAGCGTCAATGAATCATAGTCATTGTAATTACTAAAATAAGGAGATCATCAATCTGAATCAACTTTGTATAATTTGCAGTTAGGTAAATTTAAGGATGTTGTTGAGCGAACTATTACGTCATAGACATGTTGGAGTGTAAAGGTTAGCTTCACATTGCTGAAGAACAAATGCAAGTTCTGCATCTTGTTCCTCCAAGTATCCACTTGTGGCCCATTTCACCAATCCTTGGAGAGAACATTTTCAGAGAAGTTTAAGAAAAAGGACATTTTCTATTTTTAGTCTAGAGTATCACCTATGTTTGACAGATCAATACATTTCTACTGGACTGATCCCAAACAAGTTGTGAACTTGTTGTCAAGGTTCTAAACAACGGTAGGCGGGGGCGCGGGTGACAGAGTTCGCCTACCGCTTAGGCGGTTGATACATTTTAGACATTTTTTACTATTTTACCACTGTTTTTGTATAATATGCATATTTTAAGGGTGTTTCATGCATATCTAAGTTGTAGAACAAATATTTATGAAGCTTTGGTCTTGTAAAAGTGACTATAGGTCCATAATGCTTGCAAAACCTTTTGGCTAAAACATCTTGTTAGGTATTGCTCTGCTTAGGCGTCCGCCTACGCTGCCTCACCCTCCACCTACGCCGCCAAACCTCCGTTGGCCGCCTACTCCACCGCCTACCGCAAAAGCGGTGCAAAGAGAGACCGCCTAGGCGAAGCGGCGGCCTCAACCGCCATTTAGAACATTGCTTATGTTTGATTGGGTTAGCTGCTTGAACAAGAAACTGAAGAGGGAGAGAGTGAGGGGTGAGCGAGGAACCTTTGGGGAGGACTGCTTTGATGATTGTGGCGGCATGTAAATTGTTAAAACTGTTGATCAGTTAGGCAGCTTTGAATACTTGCTACCATAATATTCTGATACATTATCTTTTCATAGTTTTCATTTTGTAATCAGCCGATCCTGAGATAAATACCATTGCAAACATTTACCTTTTGTTTAGACAGTTTAAATGGCTAAAATTGGTTCCCTTCAATCTGTTGGATGAATTAACTTTTTAATTTGCCTCTACAATTGTATAAGTTCAATCACAGGAATCTCCATGCTAAGTACCTGTGTACTATAAAACTTGTATTTCATATTGCAAGTGTCACGACCCGATTCCGTAGAATCGTTAGAGGCGTCCCCCGAATCGTGACCGCCGTGCGGGCCTGGGTTGCGCCCGCACAAGGCTTTAATAATTTGCATAGCAAGCACATATTCAGAGTACGCAGATAAATTGAAACACAGATTGAAACATGAAAAAGTTCTCTTTATTGATAATGAACATCTATTACAAACTCCTGAACGAGTCAGCTAGATTGCCGCACGGGCTTACAAAAGTGTTACTCAAAATGAGATAGCAGTCCTGTACATTACATCCCTTTATAAACTTCAAAATGATAAAGACCTCCAGGCTGGAGGACGGCTTTGCCACGAAGCTGCATTTGTGTATGAAGAGTTGCAAGCTTCTGTGTTCAAAATGCTTCAAGGGGCGCGGTGAAGATGCGCCAACAGCTGGACTGGGATCGGGAAGACGACTTCGGCTCCTCGCTCGGTTCGCCTTAGTGCGGAGAACCTGTTTCAACGAGGGTCAGCATGTCGAAATATACTTGTGAAAGCGAGCTAACCTGACTATACCAATCAACACGTTGTTTTAATGAAGCATGCATGTTTTTGTGGCTTTCTATCTTGCCTTAGTTCATTTACAAGCAACAGTATATATGTACTATACTGAAATGAACTTGTCACCGTTAGGTGGATTTTACCTGTCCGTCTGAATTACCTGCACAATACTTACCTTGCCTTCCCTGCCACGAAGACACAAGTTAGTTTGCAACAGGTTTAAATATACACGATGATCACTGGCATGGTTGCCATAGTGGACTAGTCCGAGACAAGGATAGCATGCAACAATAGTACACGAGGCGTTGCAAGCCATCTTGTCCCGTACACGATGACTATACACGAGTTCCGCCCGGATCGGATCGGTGCCAGTGCCCCAGCGACCGTCCGCAGAACCAATACCTTGTGCACAAGTTGTCCATGATCGAACACGATTAACAAGTTAACAAGTCATGCATTTGAGGCAACACGAGTACACGACAAGCAGTATTGCATGATTTATTTTGCATAGCCTCCCTGAACAATTATGCATATACAAGATGTGATCTATTACTTAGCACGGTTTATCGAACATTTGCACGAACAAGCATACTATAAGATAACAGTTCACATGTTTGATTGACAAGCATAATAACCAAGTCTATTCTCTTTTATCTTGGTTTCTTTTATTATTACTTGGTATCGTTTGATCGGGGCAAAGAAGAATGCAGATTTATTAGTTGTGAAGACTGGAAGCAGGGCTAGCTAATCGGGTTGGTAGCCACTCACTTAGATTGTTGGGAAGGGAGAAGGAAAGAGGCGCTTCACGACTCCGCTCGCAAGCCGCCTACTGCTCGTTCACCTGCACACGAACAGCTCGATCAATATTCCTTCCTCTCTTTCCAATCTCGGAATTGAAATGCAGTTCAATGAACGAAAACAATGAAAACTATCGAAACCGTTCAAGGAAAATAAGCAAATCCCAAAACCAACTCAAAGCACGAAAGCAACAAGCGACATCGAAATCCGAGGCAATAAAAGATAACAGCGGAGAAATCCCTCCTGACTCTGCCGCTAAGTCGATCCCAGGGGCACGGTCCACTGAATATGGGAATCGATTCCGAAGAAACAAATCCATAACGAGGACGAGTTCTTGTTTCAATCTATCCCGATCGAACGATACCGTCTTATGTTTCTTAGCCGCGCTCTCCACACCGGGAGAACGGGGCGCTACAGCAAGGTAATTCCTTTCTGCATATTATGTTGCATAGACCTATAAAAATATGAACTTATTCACTAAAAATTTATAACTTCTTGCTTCATCATCCAACAGCAGAATCCATATTTTAGTGACCATATTAAAGAGATCCGAGTAAGGCAACAACTGAATGATTTTTTTTTTTTTTTTCAGTTAAAGTGTTTTCTGAATCCGACTTCTCCATCAGTGTTCATACTAGGAAAGATGGGATCCTTTTTCATCTCTAGACACAGTTGAAAAATAAGGCACTATTTAGCTTTATGTACAGTCTATATACATCTGATTCGTCAAATACATCTTGGAAGGATAACTAGATATACATGTTACCATTCATGCATTTACACCAGTTTCCAAATAAGACACTCGAATTTAGACTTGTGCATCTGCTCATGATCTTATGCATTTTAGTACAACTACGAATAGCTGCTTACACTTTTTGCTTCTATACCTGTGTATATAGAACACATTGTGAGCCTTCACTAGCAGCTTCTGGCATATTCGTTTGCAACTAGAATACCTTCAATATCTATGGTGTGGGTTTCTAGTTATGAATCTGATTCAAGTTCTCCCTGGTTTGAACTAGGGTTATGTTTGCTCCATCTCTCTTATTTGTATTCGCATTCTGCTAATATAGGTGGAGAAGGCAATGCATCATTACGAAGACCTCGCATTGTCAACAGCTTGTGAATCAGTGCTAGAGATTGGTAATGCTGGTAACCTGTACATCGATGAACATGCTCCATGGTCCCGCTTTAAACAAGGAGGTGATAGTGCAGAATCAGCTGCTAAGGTGATTAATGAAGCTGACTGAAATTGAAACTTTGGTTGATTCTTTAATTGCTCAGTTCGGAATTAGGTTCCTCATTTTTCTTGCATGTTGCATCTTCCTCTCTTCTTTTTCTTACGAGTGGTAGATTTAATGGGAAGATTAAAGAAATCAAATAGGTTCTCATAGGTTATGACCTATGGTTCGCATAGCAAGACCAATGGTTATTGGTGGTTAAGACTTGTCTTCTCATCAGGTTCATTTTGTTTGGTTTCCAGGACCTTGTAATTATATTGGAAGCAATGAGGATCATAGCAGCTGCTTTATCTCCGGTTGCTCCAAGTCTTTGTTTGAGAATTTACACACAGCTCGGTTTTTCAAAAGAACAGTTCGAAGCAGTGAGATGGGTAATTTCTTTTCCTAAATTGGACCTCCTGGTAGTATCCTTCTTGCATATATTTGGAAAGCATATCAAAACACAGCTCCCAGTTCACTGTCACTACCCATGGGGACACAATATATGCACTTGGTAGAAAATATATAAATTATGAGGGGGGTTAGGAAATTATATATAATTCTTCTGGAGCCATCTTCTGGATGAAAAATCTACCAAAGTGGTTTTGTATGGTCTTAGCATCAATCACAGTAATAAAGTAAAATGGATCAAACTCATTTTGAAAACTGTAGCATATATCATGCTTGGATATAACACCATGGAAGGACTTCTGGTTGTGGTGGTCTATGTCTAGGGACTCTTTTCTGGGATTGTTCCATGTTTTGTGATTATACGACTTTCTGCAACTAGTTTCTCATAGTGATGGGTTTGAAAGTTAAGGCTCTATGATTGTGACGCTGGCATTTTGAGGTTTAATTTATGAGCCGGGGTTGTCAGTTTATGAATAATTGTAGTACGATATTCATATGTATTGTATAGTATAACACCCGTCTACAAAAATGCATGTACACCCAAATTTAATTTATGTGCCATCTACTACGTTAATTAAACTTTAAGAAGTAGAAATTTAATTTGGATTGAACAATTTCGGCTCATGCATCAACTGATCTGTTTCTATTCTTGAATTTTTTGTTCATTTTGTGATTACTTGACGCATGGGTTCAAAGTCCTCAAATTGTGAGATCTTTCCTTCATTGACGATCTAAGATATATAAATGACTGAGAATGGTAGTCAAAATCCGGGGTGGCCATTCATTCATTTTGGTAGAGTGGATATAAACAAGTTAGTTACACGACTGTGGAGTATCGAAGACATTTCCTATATATAGTGACTACATTTGGAGCTCAGTAATTTTAACACTTTTGCCTTCATCTTGCAGAAGGACACCGCATGGGGAGGGCTGAAAGCAGGTCAAGTGCTGGCAGAGCCGAAGCCAGTCTTTGCAAAAATCGAGATAATAAAGGAACGAGAAGGTGAGGTCACTAGCAAGACTGTGAAAAGCAAGAAAAATAAATCTCAGAGTCAAGGGCTAGTTGAGGTTTAGGTGTTCAGGTTATGTGGCTTAACCCCGCTTGGATATTCTGCCAATATGTGAACCACATAGTTTGTTAAAGAAATTGCTGAGGTCGGTCTGACTTCTGAGTGTCTGTGGTTGTCTGCCAAAGAATTTTAATACTACAGCCTCAATTTACTGATCATACACAACATAGAGCCCTTCAGTGTGTACATTTGTAGCTTTTAAATATGCAAATAAACGCGGATACGATTCTTTATGTTGAGATAAATTTCTTTGATATTGCCTTCTTTGAGCACTACCCCAATTGTGAAAAGAAATGTGTTTCATCCCTGTATTCTATGTTGGAGACCTCTAGATGTTGATGATATTCACTGATTCTTGACAATACTTTATCGAAGAAGAAATTTTCGTATCTTGTTTTTTTCTGTTGCTTAAAGCTCCTGGGTTATTTTATTTAGCAGATTATGTAACCTATGTGAGCTGGCATTGAGCAGAGAATTAAATCTACCCTTAATAATATCATTTGCTCTGATTTGCGAAGGAAACCAATTGATATTGGACTTCCTGTATTACTTTTCATCAGAAGATAGAAATGCAGCAGATGTTGCTTACTGACCATTTATTTCCAATATTCGGAGTACTGCATTAGGGGTTATTTTTCCTTTCCCATCTAAGCTAGCTACTTAGTATATCAGGGGGGGCTGTTGTTGTAGCAGATAATCTTGCCAATGTTGGTTAAACCAAAACCTTCAGATTGTGCATCATGGATCATGGCCGGCCCTGAGAGTTGGGTTGAATTAGCCTATGTCGGGTTGCACCCGTCCTAAAAAAAAAAAAAAAAAAAACTAAATAATTTGGAAGGTTGTTCCAGTCCGAAGTCTTGTCAGAGTTATCCTAGGCAGATCCTGTCAGGGATGACGGATCCGACGAGTACATGTCAGGAGCATCACGAGACCTGTGAACAACCCATCTGCATAGTGATGAAGAGCTACGGATCAATCCTATTGCAATGACAATGTCCAAGATCAGTAAAATGCTTGAACTTTTTCGATCTTGCAAAATTAGTCCCGATTGTGCCTATGCCTTCAGTTCCTTTGGCTATACTTATGACAAATTACGTCAATATGATTAGCTTTCCACAAACCACAATCTAGACAAATATGAGAGCATCTATTCCTCTTTGATAAAAAAAAAAAAAAAGTCCGTTTAAAAATTCAGCACACTGTTTATATTGCCAGTTTTTTTACTCTCCAAACTGTGTCTTGCCTGCTTCTTTTCGTTTGCACCAAGAACAGTGTATGTTTCCACCAACAAATATGCAAAACTAGTGAACATCTAAGTTAAAGTAACAAGATGTCAGTATCTAAATATAACAAAACAATGAGCCAAAAGATAAAGTATCAGCCGATACTCATCCGATACAGCCGATACCGATATGGTTTTGACATATCTCAATCCGATACCGATCGATACTGACAGATACCGATATTAGGAGTCTCTTTTTATGTCAATTTAGCAAAGAAATTTGAACAAAAAAGATCAATCAGCAAGTGTAAAAGCACAATTAGTTGTAAAAACATGTAAAAAAAAGAAATTATATCCATCGCATGTAAATCACTTGGTAAGGGTTGCTACTAATTCATTCAGTTTTAAAACTATTAAGAAACAACACTAAAAATATTTAAAACTATGCATAATGTATAAAATATATTTTCTAAAATGGTAATAATTTATTAATAATTATTTGTTTTTCGATACAAAAAAAATCGATACTCATAGGCGATTCGAAACCGCTGATACCAATACTCATAGGAATGGTCCGATACCGAAACTGCGAACCTTGGACTTTTACTTTCTTTTCTAAGAAATTCTGAGTACAGTCATTTACAGAAAGATAAAACAGTTTTGCTGCCACATACAACAATCTGCAGACAGTAGAACACAACCAAAATGACTATTAAGAAGAAAGCATCTGAATGAGAATACACAACCATACTTGTATCCATAATATGTGGAAATATGATATCTGGAAATATGATCCAATCTTACAACAAAGAATTTGACATAACTGCACAACTGTACATGTGAATCTATATTAGACGATCCACCAGCACTACGCTTAGCTCCATATCCCCCAACACATTTCGGCAAATATTCCAAGAAGCATATCGAAGATTTGGCACTCCAATTCCCACAACTGCAAAAGAAACTGGGAACATGCCATGATAATGACCAGCAACAATAAAATAGGTGAACACCCATATTCCAATCCGTGTACAGAACCCCGAAGAGGGAGAGTGGATTGGCACAGCCTGTGGTCGTCGGTTCTGGCTCTGCTGCAATGGGAACCGCAGCACTGAGTGATCCAGTAGCCAGGAAGGGGACTAGAAGCGCCTACGGTCAAAATACAATGCTGAGGAGGTTTCATGTAGGGCATCCGAATACAGAATAGCTAGTGCACAATGCCAACATTGATTAAAAGTAGCAGGGGTTAAAAAAAAAATTGGATGTTTCATAATCTTCGAACAAACCTAATGATTCTTCCCTGGGTTTCGTTATCTTTGAGTGAGGTTTCATTTCTTACCCGATCTGACTCTTGCTTCTTGGTAGATGTATTCAAAAGCCATTTTCTGCTGTAAACAAGCCAATGTTTGACATACCACCAACTGCAAAATCCAGAAATATTACTTCATTAGTGACTTTTTAGAGAGTAAGTACGTGTAAAATCAAGAACACTGGTAAATATATAACCCTACATCCCAAGGTTTCAGGTCTTACCTTGCTCAACTGTTTGAACGTAGTTGAAGCCGATGGTGGCTTTGACGCGAGTACCAGTGCATTGGGAAGTAAACTAGATAGGTGAACCTTTATCAGAAAAGCCAAACCATGCAAGTCTAGTTAGCTGCTGCTTTTTTCTGATGTTGCACCATATTGTTAAAATCAGACCTCTGTTTTGGTAAAAGATATTTATTATTATTATCAGTTTACTAAGATTCATGGAACCAATCATGATTCATGCCTGTATATAGGCCGATCCCTGACCTCACTCATATGCACCACCCATCTAAGATGTCTAGAATCAAAAGAAAAGAAAGAGCCACCTTGAGCGAATTTTGCATGGCTGGCTATTTCATGCTAGAACCAGAGAGAATGTCACGAGAGGAGACCAAAATCAGATCTTCTATATGGATAAAACTGACATGAGTTAATAGAAAGAGTTTGGATGTTGAAGTTGCGGGATAGCCAAAAACCAGGATTAGAACAACAATCTAAGTTTAAACGAAAAAAAAACCCATAGAGCGTAGAAGCTAAGTCAAGGGATGGAGCTACCTTAAGGCAATTTGATAAAAATTCAAAAAATAAAATAAAAAAATAAAGTTTAATTCAAGTTCTTCCCTATCTATAGAATATATATTGGTTATATACTTATTATGGTTTCTGTTTTTAGACCAATTTTGAAACTCCTCTTGAAAGAACATTAGTAAAATTGGCTCTGTTCTAGCTCTTACGATGTGATTATTATTATTATCATCATATCATGTTAGCACCGAATATACTTCACTAAATGTTGCAGGTACTCACAAATTGAGACAAAACCGCATTGATTTGAAAAACCATCAAACTTACTAGTTGAGTCTAAGCTTGAGATACAATGGTATAGGAGTTGAACATATTCACTTGCTTAACTAGCTCACAAAAAGAATATATCACAAGAATCAATTGCTCCAATGAAATAATTAACACCAAACACTGTATTCAGATGTAAGGTATGAAACACCATAAATGCACGATAAATAAGCAATACAGTAGGCCACCATGAACCAACATTAAACACCAGATCCTGCATTCAGATGTTTTTTAGTACTGACCACAAGAACTCGAGTCTCTGAGTGTCAAGCCCAAGGAGTGCCTTCAAATGATTCTATGGACTCTAGAAACCACTAGGCAGAGGAGAATACAGCACACACGTTTCGTCTCATTGCTAAACAGTTCACGATGTGGTGAACTTCCTCAAGTCAACAGGCTCGACTCAAAAGATCAACCACATAACTGTTGTGCTGCGCTTGTAGAAGAACTGAAAAGAAAAGCAGAGACCATGGGTGGTAGACCTTTTAACCAACTAACCAAGCATGGATACAAGCAGGAGAACAAAAGTGAACATCATCTCGTTCTCCTCTTCCCAAATGTTGGACAACCTAATGGTCGAGACATCTGGTATGAGAAGGGAGGTCCTGGGCTCAAAACTCACGGGAGACAGGCAAGTGATGGAACATGTTCCCCGAAAAAGAAGAAAAACATCTCATCTTGCTTAAGAAGGTAAGTTTTTCCCCTCAGCGTTTCTGAAACAACTTGCTCTCTCTCTACAGCAACCAAAAATTCATAGGAAGCAAAATCATGCTCCATGAAGTCTTTAGTCGTTCTCTCCCAATTCACGATGCAAATATGTTTGGAGCATTGAGATGTAAACAACAACTTCATCTTGCATTATCACTTCAAATGTTTTCCTTGCTTCCTCTACGCCTGTATCTCTAGTACACTCCAACTGGCAAAGAACGAACAGATTCATAACCAGTCGTATCTTGATCTTCTACATGGCACCCCCAATGACCCCTTTTCCAGTTCCCACATCTCCAAGAATAGTGCAACCTAGGAAGCATGGTCACTCCAAAATATGCCCCATATCTGTGACATGTCGTGTTGGACACGTATTGGACACGACTAAGACACTCCAAAATACACTAGGACAAAACAAACTAATTTCCATGTCTGTGTCTTCATGTCCGAACTGTGTCAGATTTCTATTTTAGTCTATGCAGCATATCACAGATACAATAGTTCCAAAGGGCAACATATCACATATCACTATCAATTGAATACACATCTACATTATAAGAAGCCATCGAAATTTGTACAGGAATCTATCTTATCCTGAACAAATAATCTCCGAGAAACAAATCTACTAGTTAACAAAAGAAAGTGTCTCCTGATGTGATGATCAAAAGAAAGTAGGAAAATTCAAACTCCAACACAAATAAGTGAAGGAAGGAGGCCCCTATCCCGTACAAGAACACATCCGATTCGGCAATTCCTTGAAAAAGAACAATAGACATTTCACAAACAGAAAATACAAATATAGAGAAGCCCCTAAATTGCGAGAGGAAACCGCATCCCCTTGAACAAAAAACAGATCAAATAAAAAGCAAGTGGAATAAGCTTCGAAAAGCGATTCTACTAGTTAACAAAGGATGTTCTTATTGCGATGACCAAAAGAAAGTAGGGAAATTTGGATTCAAATCGAAATAAGGGAAAAAAGGAGGCACCTTGAACATACAGAACACACCCAATTCCTTGAAAAAGAACATACATAAGAATGCATTACAATTAGAACATAAATAATAATTCCCCGGTGAAGGTTTTCAGTATCAAACATGTTGCGCACAGCGGAAGCAGGAATACGAAAGAAAAAAAATGAGACACGAGATTTACGTGGTTCGGAGAAATAACTCCTACGTCCACGGTGGTGCAGCCAAGTATTTATTCAACAATACACAAGAGAATTACAAGGTGTTCTTTCTCACGAGTGTCTCTCTTTTCTCTCTAATTTTTGCACACTTCAAACAAATAAAATACAAGCCTATTTATAGGCACAAGTAGATGAATCTAGATACATGCAAGAATATATCACACTTATGAGGATTAATTATTTCTTTGACTGAAGTTGGAGAGACATGGATAGATTCATCAATGAACTAACAAATTCATGCATCTTTAATTTGAGTCAATGTATATTTCCAACAATCTCCACCTTGACGAAAAATTTCCGTATCCTTATAATTGACTTGGCTGCAAACGGGTGCACCGACTATCCAATGTTGATCAGGTCCAAGCAATGGACCAACTTATCTCGAGTAACCACTTTCGTTAACATGTCGGCTGAATTTTCGGCAGTAGCTATCTTCAACAATCGAATATCACCTTCATTAATAATCTTTCGAATGAAGTGAAATCGAACATCAATATGCTTGGTTCGGACATGATGAACTTGATTTTTTTTTTTTTTTGATAAACAAATAGCACTCTGGCTATCACAAAATACCTCAACGTGCTTTTGAGCAATTTCCAAATCATTCACCAAACCATTCATCCAAATAGCTTCCTTAAAAGCTTCAATGACCGTCATATATTCAGCTTCAGTAGTGGACAATGCAATTATGGATTGAAGCATCGAACACCAACAAACGGGTCCACCAGCCATAGTGAACACATATCCAGTAGTAGATCTCCTTTTGTCAAGATTACCGGCATAGTCCGAATCCACATAACCAACCACTAATTTATCAAACTCTAGATCATTCTTTCTTTGAAATTTTAAACCAAGATCAACAGTGCCACGAAGATATCGAATATCCACTTCACAGCTTGCCAATGTCCCTTTTCCGGATTGTGCATGTATCGGCTAACCATACTAACAGCATGCGAAAGGTCAGGCCGAGTGCACACCATAGCATACATCAATGATCCAACAACATTTGTATAGGGAATATTTTTCATGTATCTTCGTTCTTCATCAGAAGTCGGACATAAAGAAGCACTTAACTTGAAATGAGGGATGAGCGGAGTACTTACAGGTTTGGTCGAACCATGCATATCAAATTTCTCCAAAAGTTTCTTCAAGTATTGAGATTGTGACAACCAAACGGTACCATTAGGACGATCCCTCTTGATCTCCATTCCAAGTATTCGTCGTGCCTCGCCTAAGTCCTTCAGTTCGAACTCCTTTCTGAGTTGGGCCTTCAATTTATCTATCTCCACCTTGCTCTTGGATGCAATTAACATATCATCCACATACAAGAGCAAATAAATGTATGAGCCATCATTAAGTTTCCGAAAGTACACACAATGATCAAATTGGCTACGAGTGTACCTGTGTTCCACCAAGAACTATCAAAACGAGTATACCATTGTCGAGGAGACTGCTTAAGGCCGTACAAGGATTTTCGCAGTTTGCAAGCCCAATTTTTTCTTTCCAAGAACACGAAATTCATCAGGTTGTGTCATATAAATTTTTTCATTCAAGTCTCCATGTAAGAAAGCCGTCTTGACATCAAGTTGGAAAAGCTCGAGATCAAATTGAGCTACCAACGCCAACAACACTCGAATAGACGAATGTTTCACAACAGGAGAAAAGATCTCGTTGTAGTCTATACCCTCCTTTTGAGTATATCATTTGGCCACCAATCGAGCTTTGTATCGAATTTTCGGAGTGTCATCTTTCTTTCCATACACCCATTTGCATCCGATAGCAATCTTTCCCTTAGGAAGTTGCACCAATTCCCAAGTCTGATTCTTTTTCAAAGACTTCATTTCTTCGTCCATGGCTTCCTTCCATTTCGAGCTTTCTGAATCTTGAATAGCATCTTTGTAGCTATACGGAATTCCTTCGATCACAGGGAGTGCAAATGCAACCATATCATCAAACGAGCTGGCCGTTTAATTTTCCTCTGAGGTCTATTCTTTGTAATAGATTCAGCTACCTCAGGTTCTCGAGTCTCTTCCTCGAGACATTCCTCCACCTGCACGATGTCCTCCACCTGATCGGAGTTTTCTTCATCATCAACCAGTTTATTTTGACAAGATTCCCCTACAGGAATAACCGGCTCAGGAGCAACAGTGACCTTCTTAGCTTGCTTAGGAGGTTCATCAGTCTTTTTCAAAAGCATTACCGATTAGTCAAATGTCACGTCTCGGCTGTTGACGATCTTCTTTGACTCCGGACACCATAACTTGTATGCTTTAACTCCTGAACTAAAGCCTATGAAAATGGCTTTCTTCGCTCGAGGGTCAAGTTTAGATTCAGAAACATGGTAATAAGCAGGGCAACCAAAAATATGCAATTGATCATAATCATTAGCAGGTTTACCTGACCATTTTTCAAGTGGTGCTTTACCCCCATTTGCAACAGTAGGTAACCGATTCACAAGATGAACTGCATAGTTGATTGCTTCTGCCCAAAATGCTTTGCTCAAGCCTGCCTGAGACAACATGCACCGAGCCTTTTCAACTGAAGTCTGGTTCATCCTTTCAGCGATCCCATTTTGTTGTGGATTTCTTAGAACGGTGAAGTGACGAACAATTCCTTCTTCTCGACATACTTCAAGAAAATGATCAAACTTGTATTCTCCACCATTGTCCGATCGTAACTTCTTGATTTTTCGTCCAGTCTGATTTTCCACCATCTTCTTCCACTCAAGAAAGATATCCATGACTTCATTCTTATGGCTCATCGGGTACATCCAAACTCGTCTCGAGTAATCATCAATAAAGGTAACAAACCTCATTTTTCCTCCAAGCGACGCATTCTTCGTTGGACCCCAAACATCCGTGTGAACATAATCAATGATACTCTTCATTCGGTGTATAGATGTGCCAAACTTCACCCTTCTTTGCTTGCCAAAAACACAATGTTCACAAAGGCTGATTTTACCGGTTTTAGCCCCTTTAAGCACACGCCTTGTTTTATCAAAGTTTGAAGAGGTTTCTTACCGGTATGTCCAAGACGCATGTGCCAAAGTTTTGAAGTAGCGGATTCCTTGGAACATGCCGTAGCTGCATGTCCGACAATTGTGCTACCCTTAAGGAAGTATAGATTTCCTTTTTGGGTCCCTTTGATCGTCACCAATGCGCCTTTAGCGACTTTGAGAGTTCCATCATCCATGGTGATCCGATAGCCTTTCGATTCCAAGGCTCCAAGCGAGATGAGGTTCCTTTTCAATCCAGGAACATAACGAACATCTCCAAATTTTCGGATTGCTCCATCAAACATCTTTAACTGAACCGAGCCAATGCCCTCAGTTTTGCAAGTATTGTCGTTGCCCATGTAGACAACACCACCATCGATCTTCTTGAAATCCGAAAACATTTACTTGTTGGGGAACATGTGATAGGTACACCCCGAATCAAGGATCCACTTATCAAGGTTACTGATCGAAAGTGACACGGTCAAAGCCTCGTTTGTATCACTTTCATCTTTCTGGGCCACATTTGCTTTGGACTCCTTCTTCTTCATGTTCGGGCAGTCCTTCTTCCAATGTCCCTTTTGGTGGCAGTAGACACATTCATCTTTATCAATCCTTTTGCGGTAAATTTTTTTCCTTAACTTCGATCGAGACTTCCCTCTACCATCATTTTTCCGAGAGGAAGTCCTCCCTCTAACAGTGAGAGCATCCGAGCTAGAATCTTGCTGGCCTTGTTTGTCCCTCTTTCGTACCTCGTTATTCATCAAAGAATTACAAACATCGTTATATTTTATCTCAGATTTATCATGCAATAAGGTAGTTGTCAAATGTTCGTAAGACTCGGATAAGAAATTTAACAATAACAAAGTTTTATCTTCATCAAAGATTTCAACATCGAGATTCAACAAATCAGTGATAATTTTATTGAAACTATCAAGATGCTCAACCATGGTCGTACCTTTACAATAGTCGAAGCGGAAGAGTTTCTTCTTCAAGTGGAGTTGATTTTCCACGCTCTTTTGCATGTATTTGGCTTCGAGTTTATCCCAAAGATCTTTTGTTGAGGTCTCCTTCATGAACGGATATTTTTGGTCCGTTCCAAGACACGATCGAATGATCCCACAAGCTTGTCGATTAAGCTTTTTCCATGTCGAGTCAGATACATCATCGGACTTCTCCTCGAGTGTGAGATCCAAATCTTGCAATACCAGAAGATCGAGTACTTCACCTTGCCAAATATCGAAGTTGTTTGTCCCGTCAAATTTCGAGACATCAAAATTCGAAGTCGACACCTTAGGTCGATGCAAGTTACTCGAAGACTCTCCAATTGTCTTTTTATCTTCAGCCATTCCAATGAATTTCTTTCACCAAGTGTGTTAGACAAACACAACTATAATCTTGGAATGAAATTCCAAGCACAAATCAATGCCCCAAGATATTCAAAACCATGGAGCTCTGATACCAATTGTTGCGCACAGCGGAAGCAATAATGGAATACGAAAGAAAAGAAATGAGACACGAGATTTACGTGGTTCGGAGAAATAACTCCTACGTCCACGGTGGTGCAGCCAAGTATTTATTCAACAATACACAAGAAGATTACCAGTTGTTTTTCCTCACAAGTGTCTCTCTTTTCTCTCTAATTTTTGCACACTTCAAACAAATGAAATACAAGCCTATTTATAGGCACAAGTAGATGAATCTAGATACATGCAAGAATATATCACACTTATGAGGATCAATTATTTCTTTGACTAAGTTGGAGAGACATGGATAGATTCATCAATGAACTAACAAATTTATGCATCACCTTTAATTTGAGTCGATGTATATTTCCAACAAAATCCTCTGATTGTTGAACGTAATAATAAATAAATAAAATTTGAGAAACAGCAGAGCTGAGCTTCCGGAAAAGTTCTTACCGGAAAAGTTCCTAGTTAAGAAATGAAATGTTTTTTGTAGGGAAATGTTGATTCCAATTGAAAAATATATATAGAAAAAAGACACCTTTCACATAGAAAAGAACCAGACATTCCAATGTATAACCCTAATCTCCCCAATCATACAAAAAAGACCATGCATTCCAAACATAATATGAATAAAGTAACCCGTGAAATCTGAAGAGGAAACTCTAATTCCCAAAAAATTATTTGCGAGAATTCGAGAACAAACGGAACCGATCGGAGCCTCTCCGCGCTCAGGGCTGCTCCAGCGGGGGCCGGCCGCCGTTGGCGGCGAAGCCGGGAGCCGCGCCGAGAAGTTCCTGTACTTCAAGAACTCCGGATTCGACACCGCCGCCCCCTCCTCCTCCGCCGCCGCCGTCCCCCTAGTCGAAGTTGAGCGCGTAGCTCAGTGCATCGTAGCGGAAGTCCGCCGAGTGGTGGCGCCGCCTCCCCCCTCCGACGGTCCTTCGGTGGTGATGGTGGCTCGTCCGGCCGAGCTCCGTCAGCCACGCGCACGGCGACCGGATGCAGTCGGGGGAGCCCAGGGCCTTGAAGGCTCCGGCGGCGCCTCCGCTGAAGAAGGAGGAGAGGCGGGAGTGTCTGGATCTGGCGGGAGTGTCTGGATCTGGCGGACGTGTCCGTGTCCGTGTCGATTCCGATCCGTTGGTGCGCCATTGGATTCATTCCACACAACACAAAAAAGCGAAAGTACGATTTTTTTTATTCTCCTCTTGTGAGGAATTGTTCCCTCTTCAAATTAATCCAAATTTAACTAGGAATGTCCATCATCTTCCTCCTCCTGCTCATCCCCCATCCCCACCCTCCTCGGGCCTCTCCTCTCTCCTCTCGCGATTTTTCGCCTCTCCGCGTCGTCGACCTCGCCATCGATCTCGTTGTCGCTGCGGAGCCGCACCTCAAGCATCTTTCTGTCGGCTCCGTCACGAAGAAAAAGAAGAAGAAAAAGCGTGCGGGAGGCTGCGCGCAGCGGAGGCACGTGCTCGTGGGGGGCTGCGGCTCCTTCTCGCGCCGACGACGGCAGCGGCAACAGCAGCAAAAGCGGCAGCAGCAACGGAGCGAGCGCGTGCGCCTACGCCTTGCCGCCGTCTCGGTGCGCGCGCCTCCGCCTCCTCCTCCTCCTAGTCCTCCCCTTCCGGCTTCCACGCAGCTCCGCCCTCGCGTAGTCCTGGAAGGACTATCAAAATTTTGACAGTACTAAAAAATTAACATATTTTTTTAGAAGTGTCAAAATTTTGACAGTCCTTACAATTGGTAGGACTGTCAAAATTTTGATAGTCCTGATTGTAAAAAAAAGTTAATTGGAAGTGGACAACCCGGTGAGTAATTTTTGGGAGTGACAAACTTGTAATTATCAATGGTGAAAATTTGGACTGTCCTAGGTCATTTTTGTAGTGCCTTTATAAAGAGCCCAAAAAAATCACAATTCTTTCGTTTATTTATATTTGTTTGTTGTAATAAATTAGATTTATTGTGGTCAAGAACTGGAGTTTCAAAAATAGTAAAGGTGATTTTGGGATATTATTAGAAAGCGGAAAGATTTTTTTTTTCTTTTTTTCTTTTTTGTGGATGTTGAATTCTTAATAGTTTAATAATTATTATTTTCTTGTTTTTTTGAATGTTGTTAATAATTTTGTAGATGCGTGTTTGGATCATTTATTATACATTTTTGGGTCGAAATTGTCACTATGCAAATAAGCATTATTTGGTTTTACTTTTGAGAGCAAGGTGAGACTTGATGCTTGTACGAAACTTGCAGATCCGTTCCACAAGTGATTTGCAGAACAATCCGTATTTAATATCGAATATCTTTAGTTGCCGCCTATTTTATGAATGGACGATTAAAAATGATTATAAAAGTGATGTATTTGGATTATAAGACTACGAACATCTTGATTCTCCCAACATAAGCCATCTCGTGCAACTCGGTCACCATGACACATGACGTAGGACAAGACCTAAGAGTTTAGGATTCACGTGTGAAGCTTAATTGTAAGGACAATGATATGTGAACCGCATGATTGATCCGTAGTTTTGGTCCGTCCGTCATATGTCATCATCTCATTGACAGATCAATCGGTGGCGGATCCAAGCAAATGTGGGAGGGGGGCAATGAAATTGCGTCACGTTGTGTGCGGGCCAAAACCGCAGGCCAATTCCGCGGTTTAAATATCATTTTTTCAATTGTAAACAATAATTAGGCTTAATTATCCTAATGATATCTCAACTATAGCGTTAAAAAAAATTGACACCTTAACTTTTCATTGCTTAATTTTGACATCACAACTTCATAAAATTGTCCTTTTGAAACAATTTTCGTCATTTTTGAAATACATCAAGACTACTTCAAAAGCATATCTTATAGTTCAAAAGCACAATTCAAATACTTTTATTGGAAGATATTCGTTTGAAGTGATTCTGATGTTACTTTAAAATTGATAAAATGTGCTTCAAAAGAACAATTTATAAAGTTGTGATGTAAAGATCGAACAGTGGAAGGTTAATGTACTAAAAGCAACTTAGCACTATAGTTGGGATGCCATTAACATAATTTCTACGAACACAAAAATTGTTTTGTATGTTCGATATTGGGGGGTTGACTTGGAGAAAATAAACAGAGAACGGAGGCTCGAACGATAATTTGCCCAAATTTTGTATCCAGAATTTTGAGGGATGATCTAGTGATGCCAATGACAAAAATAATTGTACGCAACCAACAAACTTGGCCCTTGAAAGAAAATTAAAACATAACAAAAGTGGCCAAAATTTGGATTTGGAATCATTTCACGTGTTTTGTTGAAAAATTTACAGAAAAAATTTATTATAATTTGACATGAATATTAAATCTTGTCTACCACAAAATCGTAATTTACGTGGAAGTGGAAAATCCTCTTTCCCACTTAACGTGTTTGGTTGGAGTACCACTTACTATCTATTTTAACCACAAAAAAAAATTACTCATGTCACTTCAACAAAAAATAAACACTTTTTTACTCACTTCTACAACCAACCAAACACAAAACTTTAGTTTTTCTCACTTATAATCTCCGAAAGATTTTCCACTTCACTTCATTCCACTTCGCAACAATGCATATGCAAAATGTCAATTTCTAAATTTTCCACTTCGACAACGAAGTTTGACGTGGAGCAATTGAATAAGATGTAGTACAAGTTTATAAACAAGAAGCGAAAGATAATCTACTCGAATCTAAACAGAAAATTTTACAGCAAACAATGATTAGAACCACATATACATATTAGCAAATAGATATGACATGATTGTTGCACATGATACATTCCCATTTCCTTGAGCCAGGATTATACATATAGCTCAAATATGAAGAAAAGAAAACACAAGAAACTGCAAGTTATCAGCACTATAAAGAGTTGTTTTGCTGCCCAATTTCGTAACAAAAATGTACAATCTATTATAACCTGAAAAGCCTTTGCTCAAAAAGTAGCCCAAAATAAGGGCCAAGAGAAACATATACAACACACATACCATGCCTCTACCAAACTAACCTCTGATCACAACAGTAATTTCTCATCCTTTTTGCCTCTTCTATATAATTCCCTCGGCAAATGCGTTAACCCGATTTAACCCTAGGCTTCCGGCCCTTCTTTGTCCCTCTTCCCCACCCTACGCTACTCCCATCGACGTCCTCCACCTCGGTAGGAGCGTAAGGCTCGAACGGGGGAGGGACAAAACCAATATCAGTCGAATCCGGCTGCTGCCTCCCCCTTCCTTGGCAACTAGGCCCCTTCCTGCCCGTGCCTCGTCTTATCATGCTAGGCTGCCAGGTGCTGTCAGTTGCTCTCATCATACTCTCAAAGGCCTGAAGATCCTCGTTCACTTCATGCCTCGACAGTGACATGAGGCCTGGCAATATATCCGTCCGAAAATCCTTCTTCTGCCTCCTTTTTCTCGTCTGTCCCCTAGGAGGCTTGCCCAGGAGAGGAGAGGCAAGTTGTTTGTTACCATTCTTTTGGTTCCCTTGCTGCTGAGACCAGAGCTCGTAGGCATCAGGCTTTGCTTCGTTGAGCTCTAGCGTCGTGGACTCGAAAAGATCCAACCCCTTGCTGTTGTCATCACCATTGGAGGTTGCAGCACAGGCCACATCGGATGAAATAACCATGGAAAACCAATGCAACAAATTGCAGGAAGCCGGGGCTGACGGATGAACTAGGTCCAACGATATAGCCACAATATTTTCTGCTGCCATGTTATCGAGAGTTTCGTTGAAGGGTATAAAAGCTTCCATCGCAATTTCAGAAACAACTTTCCCACTTTGAGCATCAGCCTCATCTTTAGTAAAAAGCTCTAGGGACTTCAAATTGATTTGATTCTGAAAACCTAAGCTGCACCTCCCAACACCCCTGTCTCGGACCATGTCCACATCCCCCGCTTCATTTTTGACCTTGTTCTTGACGCACTTTTGACCCTGCTGGAGCTTATCAGCAATAGGGAAACCAAGAATCTTTCTCCGACCAAGGCCGTGAGAAGTTCCTTTCCTTCGCTTCTTCCTCTCCTTGGCCCGCAAATGTAATGATTCCTGATGCTTCTCCTCACCTTGACTTGCATTTGGTATTGACTGCCTAAAGCTCACATCCTTTGGTGACTTGCAACACCTCAGGGATCCATTCCCTTCAAAGTCCTCATGAGCTACACTGTCGCAACCAATTTTAAGTTGTGAGGAACTAGAACGTGGGCACAGATCGTGATGAAAACCAATTTGATAGGAGGTCGGCTCAGTTTTAAATTTCTGGGTTTGGTTGAAATCCCCATTAGCTTGCATCTTGTCCTGACAAACAATAAGATCCTTAAAAGATTTATGTAATTTCCTGGCCCGATATTTAATTCTTTCTGCCTCACTGAAGCAAGGAAGTGCCTGAACTGCAATAGGGACATAGGTTATAGATGGCCTTCTCAGGCATGCTACTCGGAGAGGAGATTCAAAACTGGTATTTTCCGGAAGAGCCATAAGTGAGAGCGGATTATGAACTTGAGGACATTTTAGTAGTGAATTGCCTGGTTCAGCAAGTTGTGAGCTATTTACAGAGATTCGAATACCAAGAGTTGGCTTTTCCCCAAACCTTGTCTGTTTGTCACTCTGATCAGTTGAAGTTTCCTGCTCTCTCTTAAGCTTCCGCCGTGATGATCCAGGAAACAGTGGGTACTTCTCGCAGGAAATTCCTGGGTAGAAGGAACCCACTCTATTTCTACTTCTGCCTGCTCAAAATAATAGCCAACAAGGGATTAACTACGGAGACAAAAGTTGCTAGCCAAAAGAAAATAGGCAAAAGATGAATATACATCAGCATTCCATAAATAATGGTTATGAGCTGGAAAATGGGATTGCTAAGTTAGCAAGAATAGAAGATGATAACGCAAATCTTCAAAACTGAAACAGGTGAAGAGTCAAGTGAAATCGAAAGAATCACGCTTATGGTAGTAATAGGTGTTTAATCCATTCGTATGAGTTATGTCCAAGTATGGAACAAACTTCTCTAGTTGGAGATGGTGAGCAGGAGATTATGTCTCAGGTTGCTATCATTTTTCTTTTGTTTTCTCTAAAATTTCTACATCTACTAAGGATAAGATTAAGGGTGTCACTTGGCGGGATTGGAGGATGCAAGCTTGCTTGAGTCACGGAAATAATCTCTTCATATATATGTGATTAAGACTGCTTATGTCCGGACTATCCAGACCCTGTATAAAATATAAATGGGAGCCTTGTGGCACTAGGACGCCCTTTCTTTTACTAAGGATAAGAGTAGATTAAATGATTTTTATTTAAGTCCCTTAAATCTCACATATTTACAGTTAGATACCCACATCCTGGTAATTGCAGATAAGTCCCCCAAACTTCATACAACATGAGATAAGAGTCCATGTAGTTAACTTATCTAACAGGGGAATATTCATTAACATAACTACTTCTTTTGACCATTTGACTCTCATCTTCCTCCTCCTTATCTTCAGATGATGAGAATTACGATATATTTAAATTATTGTTATAATTGAATGGTTAGTTATCTGTTTCACGACTTATCTCGTGGTTATCTTGTTGATAAGACTTACTTGTGGTATATTGATGTTATTTCTAGGACTTATCTTGTGCTTATCCGTTCCTATGTCCCTATAATCAAGGATCATCTAGAGATTTCAGACCTACATATGTATGAAGCTTATTGTCAATGAAGTGAGTGGGATCTGTGATCCTTCACTTCATGTCTTTCTTCTCCTGGTTGTTCACCACTGTTATTTATCGTCTGTCTCCTGGTGTGTAGTCATCTTTATTGTTATTGCTATTTATCGTCCTCTCTCGGTGTGTAGTCGTCTTTGTCATTTATCGCAGAACTCTTTGTTGTCAACAAAATTTTCGGCTATCCTGAGCTTGACGTTTTTTTCCGGTGAATTTCGTCAACCTCCATTGACATTTTTGGTGACTTCTCCATCACCTAAAACAACAAACTCCATTGTCTTCGTTGGTGACCTCTTGTTGACCTATGAGCGAGTTTCTAGGCAATCTCCAGTCCACTTTCGCTTTTTCTCGTCTTGTCAACATATTGACCGCCTATCTTGCCGCAAAGTTGACTATCCACGAACATGGATACGACACGAGAATACATAAACGACAACTATTTTTTAGTTTTTTAGTGTTCTAGTGTTTTTTTTGAGTGTTTGTATTGTGTTTGATACGTGTTTGACACAATATTGTCTCATTAAATAAGAAAATAACTAATGTCTACGTGCCCTTCCTTTCCTAGCTGATCGTCTCATACGATTTTGATCAATTTCACTTCTTTAATGCAAAGATGGTTCATGTTTTCTACCTCACCTTAAACTCACCTTATGCGGGTGTTGAAAATTAAGCAAGGTTCAATTTCACTTCTTTAATGCAAAGATGGTTCATGTTTTCTACCTCACCTTAAACTCACCTTATGCGGGTGTTGAAAATTAAGCAAGGTTTAAAGTATCGGCCGATACCGATACGTATCGGACGTATCGGATCGATTTTGTCCCCTGCCGATCCGATACCAACAGAAAAGATCGGTATCGGCCGAAACTGGTACGAAAAAGTTCGTATCGGTCTGTATCGGCCGATACGGAACCGATAGTGGCCGATATGGGGCCGATACTGGCCGATTCGGAAAAAAAATCAGATCAAATCAGATCATCAGAGGAACTTTAACAAAGTAGATGTTCTACAAAAAGCCAAAAAAAAGTACAAATTGATTCAAGACATCAAATCCAACAGAGAACAATAATGAAGAACCAAAATAGTAGACAAAAAAACTATAAATAGAGGCAAATTCTTCTACAGACATACACACAAAACATAAATTACTCAAAAAATTTCTCAAGAACTCAACTTACCTCGTTTTCCAGAAGGTAATCTTCCAAGAACCCCTTTCTTCTTCGCCTTGCCGCTGCTTCCATCGGAGAGGGAAGAGTCTTTAGGTTTTGGTCAGATGAAAAGAAGAAAAAAAAAAGAACAGCAGAGAAAAAAGAAGAAGAAACAGCGGCTGCAATTATTCTCTCATCTCAAAATATATATATATATATATATATATATATATATATATATATATATATATATATAGGGTTGGTGATGTGCAAGCGTTCTCTCTTATATATCGTAGGTAAACCATTTAGCAAGGATGACTATTGTTTTATTCAATTATAATAAAAATAAAATAAAAAACACTTAGATAATGCATAAATATGTAAATTATTTTTCTATTTTTTTACTAATTTATTAATAATTATTTAAATATTACCGATACAGCCGATACCAAAAAATCCGATACTCCGATCCGATACCGCCGATACTGCCGATACGGATACTCATACAAACTGTCCGATACCGATACCGAGTTTTTGAACCTTGTAATTAAGATATATTTAAATTATAATTATAGTTGTAGAAGCATGAAAAATCTAAATCCATACATCCAACAAATATGCGCCCCAAGATCGATTCAGAAGAAATCAGGCCGCAGAACGACTATGCGGCCCAGAAAAGCAGCTACCATGCGCCAACAGTAATCATAGGCCATGCGCCGCAGTGATCAAGCCCCCGACGCCATAATGATCCAGTGTCATGCGTCGACCGCTTCATAACTAGTGTTCCCGTGTGCCATCAGTGCTATGCGCCACTAAGTAACTAGTGTTCCCATGCGCCAGCAGTGCCATGCGCCACTAAGTAAGTAGTGTCTGCATGCGCCAACAGTGTCATGCGTCACTACTCCCTTAAGCATCCATGTGCCCCAATACCGGCCACATAAAGACCTGACACAAAGATTACGTCTAACACAGAATCCTGACAAAAAAAAATTCTGAACGTCTCGAAAGACGTGAGCTCGCTAAACGACAGAACCTCACGTAAACATGAACTTTACTCATGACAGGCGTGCAGCACCACGTGTACGAGGGCACATGTGTTCCAGACTCCATGCGTTCCATGCGTCTCTGGCCCCATGCGTTCCAGGCTCCATACGTTCCTTGCGTCTCTGGCCTCATGCATTCCAGACTTCATGCGTTCCATGCGTCCTATGCGTCCCAGACTCCATGCGTACAACGTAGCAGGGTTCCCTGAGACGAAATCTTTTTGTTGCGACTGAAGTGATTCTCTCCAACTAAATGCGGGCCACGTGTCAAGCTGACCAAGGCACGCAAACAAAAGACGAAAACCGCCAGATCTTCAGCAACAGTAAATCGCAACAAACGTCTACATGACAGCTCGGCCTAGACTCAACTACATCCTGTTAAAGATGTACATGTGACAGCCTGCCCATAGTATGCGCCTACAGTTGCAACCGCATTCTGTTGAAGGAGCCCCATATGGCCACCAAACAGAAGCATATGCGGCAACTATAGCCCACTAACATGATGGCTATAAATAGGAGCAACTTGGACATTCCAATGGCTGATTTTTCTGCTTCAGAGACCATACCCCTCCAGACGAGCTACGTACGTGCACACAAGCTCATGAGAGATAAGAGAGAAGAGAGCATCCATATTCCCTCGTCGGACCGTCAACGGAGTAAAAGAGTCGTTGCAGTACTCGATCTCCATCGTCACATTACCCAGATCAAAAATATTGTACTTAGATTTTATGTCTAGGATTTCTTTGTACTTTTTGTTTGTTATTAAACGAAAGTTTCCCAAACTTACTTAAATGGCAAACAATGTGGCGACTCTGCTGAAAAATTTCTTCTCCTCTGATGAGAAGGTCGTGACGCAGTCCGACGTGTCGAAGCTGGGTTCGACCCAAAGGATGCTGGTTGTACGCTTCGACCAGCAAGCCTTTGAGGAAATGCTCTCTGAGGACGGCGCTTCTCCAAGGCTGGCAAAGCCTAAGAAGACCCGCAGGACATGGGTTGCAAAGGCCGTTGTACCTCACCCAACTGCGGAGCATGCGCTCCCCGTCTCTCTCCCTGTCGCAGGGGACGCACTTTATGCGTCTACACGAGCTGACACCACTCATGCGGCAGCCTCTTCTGGGTTTACGAAAGCGAAACAGTCCTCCCACTCGAGATCCAAATTTCGTCACTCCGAGTGGCTCTGTCCAACCGATTGACCGTTGACGACAATCACCGTCGACGGCTACAAGAGTTGGAAGCGCTCGACGAGAAGCGTCACTTAGCTCAACAGCGCATTGAGCTGTACCAAGCACGTCTCTCGGGAGCCTTTAACAAACGGGTCAAGAAAAGGACTTACCAAGTGGGTGACCTCGTCTTGACAGTAAGAAGACCGATGGTTATGACCCACAAGACGGCTGGTAAATTCCAACCTAAATAGGAGGGCCCGTTCATTGTGGAGTCTGTGTTCTCCAACGACGCATACCGGCACACAAAATCCAATGGTGACTTGGTCATGATGCATATCAACGGCAAGTTCCTCAAAAAGTATTGTCTAAGCTAGACTTGTACTCATTTTTCTATCAGTTGGACAACCAAAATGTACAGTGTACGTTCCCCGTTGTTCATCCCCAGCAAGTGTGTAAGCACAATATGCACTTCTCTTCTACAAAAGTTGGACGAAAGTCATTGTCTGTATTCAGGAATCATGAATACGCAACAGACAGTGGATCCTCAAAAAGCTCCCCAGCAGAGCCACCTTCAGGTCTATCCACACTTTCGGGTAGACCACTCATAATCAATTCACTTGAGCATTAGTTCACGTCCAAATCACCTCTGAACTACTGTCCTAACCGATTATCCCCAGCAGGGTTTGCCATGTCCATATTACCTCTGAGCAAACCTCTCTGTATGACTATCGATTGTCATGTCCATAATACCTCTAACATCGGTCGTCGTCTAAACTTATCACCCGTACTTAACTCTAAGTATGCCAGCGGTGTTAAGTTCACAAGACCTGCCACGTCCATATCACCTATGGCAAGGCTTGTCTTGAACTTATTACTTGCACTCGGGTGCGCAAGTAATGAGGCCACAAAACCTATCACGTTCATATCACCTCTGATAGGGTTTTGTTCTGAACTTATTACTTGCACTCAGGTGCGCAAGAAGTAATAGGTCTACCAGAGATCCCCCAATGGGATGTCCTCAACAAAAGAAACAGTTCACGTCCATATTACCTCTGAACTATGAGCTGCCCATATTTTCCATCCAAAGAAAACAACAATGTCCATATTACCTCTGGCTCATTTCATTTTCGTTCCACACCATGATCGTACCTAACCTCTCGGTATAACTATCGTTTAGCTCATGTCTACGTTACCTCTGAGCTATCGTCCTCGCATCCTCCCCAGTAGAGTTTGTTATGTCCTTCTTACCTCTGAGCAAACATTTCTATATGACTATCGATTGTCACGTCCATAATACCTCTGACATCGGTCGTCATATAAAATTATCACCCATACTTAACAATAAGTATGCCAGCGGTGTTAAGTCCACAAAATATGCCACGTCCATATCACCTTTGGCAGGGCTTGTCTTAAACCTATTACTTGCACCCAAGTGCGCAAGAAGTAATGGGTCCACAAAACCTATCACGTCCATATCACATCTGATAGGGTTTTTCGCTTCGAACTTATTACTTGTACCCAAGTGCGCAAAAGGTAATAGGTCCACCAAAGATCCCCCAGTGGGATGTCCTTAACAAGCTGCGGTGGTGTGCTATGCCCATATTACCTCCAGCACAATACCCAAAGTTCACAACATGCAATATGACAAATACAAAGAGAAAATTCTGGAAAAGAATAATTTATTGATTACTATTCAAGATCATAAATACATATGATAGGAATATATTTTTTATTAGTATTCAAGGTCATGAGTACATATAATGGAAACCCATTTTTAAGGGTTTCCATGAAGTCTCGCTGACACGAACATTTTCCATTAGAGGTCACTCCGTGTTGTTGTTGCTACCGACACAAGTAGAGCCAGCAGCAGAGCTCAATGCTTCCCGGATCATCCCTCCACAGTGCAAACCTCAGTATATGGAAAAGAATCCATACTGATGGATAGCAAGAGAGGAAGCAGGAGCAGACGCTCTACAACCGTGCGGGAAGACCGAAAACAGAAATAGCAATAAATTCAAATCCTCTCATCGACGCGCAGGCCCACGGACGGTAGCAAGCCGCATAATGGGAAAAACGCAGCTAGCATGTTGCATAAACAGGGACAGCTCCACGCATGTCGCAGGATGTTCACCCTCGTCTCCTGGATTAGTTCTTGGCAAAAAAAAACGCCGCATAAGGTTGGCATTCTCTTCGAATGACGGATTCTATGATATCCTTCCATGCTCCATCATGGGCACCGCGAAGGGTGGTAAAACCTGCATAAAGAGAACACATATCAGTCTCAACGAAGATTGCAAAAGTGTATAGCGGCCGCATGCCGCTTCCAGGTTGCAGCCACACGTAGGAGGGGACGTCTCGAGATAGCTAAGTCCGCACGCATGAGCAAGAGTAGGTCTCATCAAGACATCAATGCGACTAAGCTACAGATAGGCTCTGCGTGCATGTTGCAGATAAGTTCTCATCCATGCGACCAAGCCACATATAGGCTCTACACGCATAATTGCAGATGATTCCTCATCATGCGGCCAAGCTACAGATAGGCTTTGCTTGCATGTTGCAGATAAGTTCTCATCCATGCGACCAAGCCACATATAGGCTCTGTGCACATGTTGCAGATGATTGCTCATCCATGCGGCAGAATTTTGTGGGAGGGGTTGCGCGTGTTCTAGATGATTTCTCATCCACGCTGCAAGGTCGTATACTTGTGTCTCTGTGTCCCTGCCATCATGACACACCCCTACCTCCAAAAAGAACGCCAACATCAGGGGGCCACAGATCGACGTCGCTCTTGACAAACCCCTCGGCGAGATAGACAGCAGCCATCGGCATCTTCTTTCACAAAATAGGGGTAAGCCGAGAGAAGTTCTCTCCTCCCTAGCCCGCCTATTTATAGGCTCCTAGGACGCGTGAGAAGATCGAAGCGATGAATCAGGCAGTTATGAGGATGAACCCGATGCCTCGATTTGCGTGATCATCATTTATCTACTCGAAAACTGTTATTGACTCATATTCCCCTAAAAATCTCCTTGGAGATCGAGCCAAATATCGGCATTTAATGATCTGACAGCCAGGAGGAAGCGCATATGCGGCAACGTGCCTATGCGACATGTCACTCAGATGTGGCCCAAGGTCCTCTCCTCCATGCTTCTTATTCAAAGTATTCCAAAACTTATCAGTTTGAAAACTTTGAAAAGAGTCTGGTAGAAGCATGAAAAATCTAGATTCATGCGTCCAACAAACATGCGTTCCAAGATCGACTCAGAAAAAATCAGGCCGCAGAATGACTATACGGCCCAGAAAAGTAGCTACCATACGCCAACAGTAATCAAAGACCATGAGCCGCAGTGATCAAGCCCCTGGCGCCATAATGATCCAGTGTCATGGACCGGCCGCTTTATAACTAGTGTTCCCGTATGCCATCAGTGCCATGCGCCACTAAGTAACTAATATTCCCATGCGCCAGCAGTGCCATGCGCCACGAAGTAACTAGTGTCTGCATGCGCCACTACTCCCTTAAGCATCCATGCGCCCCAATATTGGCCACATAAAGGCCTGACACAAAGATTGTCTGACACAGAATCCTGACAAAAAGGACTTTCTGAACGCCTCGAAAGACGTGAGCTCGCTAAACGATAGAACCTCACATCAGCATGAACTTTACTCCTGACAGGCGTGCAGCGCCACGTGTACGAGGCCACATACGTTTCAGACTCTATGTGTTCCATGTGTCTCTGGCCTCATGCGTTCCAGACTACATGCGTCACATGCGTCTCTGGCCTCATTCGTTCCAGACTCCATACGTCTCTGGCCCCATGCGTTCCTTGTGTCTCTGGCCCCATGCGTTCCAGACTCCATGTGTTCCATGCGTCCTATGCGTCCCAGACTCCATGCGTCCAACGTGACAAGGTTCCCTGAGACGAAATCTTTCTGTTGCGACTGAAGTGATTCTCTCCAACTAAATGCGGGTCACGTGTCAAGCTAACCAAGTCACGCAAACAAAAGACGAGAACCGCCCAGATCATCAACAAAAGCAAATCGCAACAAACGTCCACATGGCAGCTCGGTCTGGACTCAACTACATCATGTTAAGAATGTACACGTGGCAGCATGCCCATAGTATGCGCCTACAATTACAACCACATTCTGTTGAAGAAGCCCCATACGGCCACCAAACAGAAGCATATGCGACATCTATAGCCCACCAACATGATGACTATAAATAGGAGCAACTTGGACGTTCCAATGACTAATTTTTCTGCTTCAGAAACCATACCCCTCCAGGCGAGCTACGTACATGCACACAAGCTCAGGAGAGGAGAGGAGAGCATCATCATTCCCTCGTCGGACCGTCAACGGAGTAAAAGAGTCGTTGCAGTACTCGATCTCCAACGTCATATTACCCAGATCAAAAATATTGTACTTAAATTTTCTGTCTAGGATTTTGTTGTACTTTTTGTTTGTTATTAAACAAAAGCTTCCCAAACTTACTTCAATGGCGAACAATAGTCAAATGATTTTCTTATATGTTGTTAGCAATTATCTTGTGATTATCAGTTCATAACACACACACAATATATATATATATATATATATATATATATATATATATATATATATAGTGAGAATTTCACATCCATATTCATATTTTGACAACCAAAAATAGGTTCCTTTTGAGGTCATGATAGGCAATGGGTTCTTAATTATTGATAATGTCGTACGCAATGTTTATTCTTCTTGATCGAGCTCATGATTGAAACTAACAGGTTCATTTGTAGTCTATGTTTTCTTCTTGGGTCATAGATTCCTCTTAAGCTCATGGTAGACAAATGAGGTCAAGGGTTCTTCTTGAGCTCATGGTAGCAACAGGTTCATGGTAGGCAAAGAATTCTTCTTGGTTTCATGGGCTACTCTACAAGTCACAAAAGACAATGGAGGTTTATGGGTCCTACTTGAGGTTATGGTAAAGAAAGGGCTTTAGAAAGGATGGAAGGGCAAAATAGTAGTTTTACACCATTAAACAAACGATTAGGTTAATTTTTCGTTGACGGTGGCGGAAGGGGATTAAGTCACAATGTTTGGGATTTATGGACTTTTTTGCTATTATCAAGATTTGGGATACCTAACTCTAAATGTGGATGATTTAAGAGACTCGTAAAAAGGTTAGATGCAAAAAACCTACAATGCATTCCAATCAAGAATTCAGTAATATGTCTAATTCTTAAGGTCCTTAATTTACAAGACCTCAAGAAGATCAGAGTGGGCAGATTTTACACATTATCTCAATGCCTCGTCGTATCCAACAACTACGCCATTATTAGGCTTAACCAAAGTCCACATTCATCAATGTTTCTTAAGGAAAAATTTGCCTACTTCCTCTAAAGTCCAAAACAAGAAAAATCAATCTAGACCTAGGATGGCTACTAATGGAGAAGGCTAGAGAAAAACAGTTATTTTCCTTCCCAGATTTTACTTATTCTCTAATTCCCTTGCTACATGTTCTATAGAATGTCGAGCACGAGTAATGAAGATGTAAAATACATTTATAGGCTTGATAAGAGTAGTAGGTAAAGGAGGAGCTGAGCCTTAGGTATATTAGGTGTATCAAGACCGAGGACCAGAAAGTATCAATGAGATAAATTGATATTCAGGAGAGGTGGAGGAGTTATCTTCACAAGTTATTTAATGAGAACAGTATGTAAAAAGTAAAAACAAGGAAGATATATAGTTGTAATAACTATCGAGGAATTGAGTTTATGAAGCATCGTACCCTAGCTTGTCAACTCGTGTACCATCTCATGTATCCATTTGCTTGTGTATCGTATCATGTATTTGTATCGTATTGTGTATCCGCATTATACAACTCTAGATGTTTATGTCTATACTTCTAAATCCATATAGAAATATGATTTAATATAATTAACTCTCATTATTTTTGTTTTTTTTCATCTTTACAGGTCTATCTAGATCCAGAATCAATGTTCTTAAGTATGCATCACATTACCAAAGTAAAATAAATTGATAGTACCTATCAGCCTATATGTATCTTGTCGGCTCAACCGATATGAAACAAAATGGTAGTATATTATAGTAGCATATATATCGTGTATCGTAAGATAGTAATATCACAAGTTGTACCATTATACTATGAGAGAATAATTGAGCAAAGATAAAGAAAAAAGACTAAAATTCAGAAAATTGGCTTTTTTTTTGTCTGGGGGATCTACTGTGAAAACTATTTAGTTATTAAGAAAATACAATGAAAAGATTTCGAAAGAAAAAGAGATATTTTGCATATAGTTTTTTTATTAATTTATGGAAGCTCACAACGAGTTCCTAGGGATATCATATGATGGGTTTTGAAAAAGAAACAAACTCCTAATAGTTATATTAAGACTATTAAGAATATGTATGCTAGAGTTACGACAACCGTACGAACTATCAGAAGAGATAGTAAACATTTTCCTATTACTATTGGCTTACACCAATGATTAGTGTTAAGTCCTTACCTTTTTGCAATAGTTATGGATGAAATTATTAGACATATTCCAAAGGAGGTTCCATAATGTATAATGTTTGCTTAAGATATTGTGTTTGTTAATGAGAGTAGAAGGGTTAGATACTAAAATAAAAGTGTGGAGAAAACTTTACTAAGGAATTTAAAATTTGTAGAACAAAAACAAAGTATATGAAATGTAATTTCAACCACAAATAAAAAAAATGAAAGGGGAATCCACATAGATGGACATGTGATACCTAAGTGTGTCACTTTTTGTATTTATGATCAATTATTCATCATAACAGAGAGATTGAGAAGGATATTATGCATATAATCAAAACATGAATGATAAAATTAAGGAGTTCTCTTTGAGAACTTTGTGATCCAAGATACCTATGAAGTTGAAAGAAAAATTCTACAAGACGATTATAAGACCAACCATGTTTTATGGATCTTGGCCAATTAAGAAGCATGTCTAGAAAGTTAGTATAGCTGAAATGAAAATGCTAATATGGATGAGTAATAATACATTAAATGATGGCATAAGAAATTAGTTTGTGCGTGTGAAGTGGCAATACATTAAAGGATAGCATAAGAAATTAGAGGTCGCGTCAATTGAGGATAAGATGAGAAAAAAAATATCAAGTGATTTGAACATATGCAACGCAAACCAATAGATGCTCCCGTAAAGATGGGGATAATATAGTTGTTAATGGAGCTGTTAGAATTACAAGTAGGCCTAATTTAAAATGTTAAAGAAGGATATGGTTTCTCTTAGTGTTACAGAGGAAATGATCCATAATAGAGCCAAATGGAAGAGCAGGATTCAAACAGCCAACCCCAAAAGTTTGGGAGAAGCTTTTTGTTGCTATTGTTGTTGTAGACATGAGCTACAAGAAAGCATCAGAAGAGCTGGGAAAAGGAGCTGCTTGTGTAAGACGAGCCAAGAAATAATCATGGAAAGGTTACAATCTCAAAGTCAATAAAATAATGAAATAATACTCTACTATTCTGGAAACTTGTTTCATCTTAGAGGCGAATTAAGTTTCAAAGTGTCGTAGAAATACTTTTTCCCCTAGATATCACCAAAGAGTTTGGAGAAGTATTTACCATCTTCATAACTGAAAGGTGAAGATTCACAGCCAGCTTCTTCCTTAGCACCAACAAAGTTTGAGCATGCGCCTCCATCTCTATGCTTTTCTGTGAATAGATCTCTGGGCAAGAAGCTTCTGTCTGTTCTCACTCCAGTAAAATGATTTGAAACCAACCCAGCCTCTCCCTCACAATTTAAACTTTTCACAGGTCTATTTAGACCACCCAAGCTGTTAATAGAGTGACGATTTTTTTGTCGCTGTCGATCAAATTTCTTCTTACTGTAACTGCAACTAGGATCCCCATTGATACCAAGAGTCAGTTTTACCTCTCCCTCATCCTCAACATCAAATATTGAGCTTACATCACTTGTAGCCCTGAATGATGTCCTGAACATGTTTTCTCTGTTTGCTGTTTCAGAATCTTCAGTGTCTATATATACATCAGCAGGAAGTTGAAGATCAATCTTTCTCTTAGGATGAATTTTGAGCTTAGAGTCCAACAATTTACCACCTGCTAAAGAACTACCCTTTTCCGTTGATATTTCATTACAGTGCATAAGGTTTAAAGATGGCTTCACGTTGTCAGTGCCTACAACAGCTTCCCTATTATAACTGGTACTGGCTGCAGTCAGGTGAGGCATCCCCCATATCTTTTGTTTAGTTTCAGATGGTATTTGAGAAGAATATGTATAACACCCAGATGTCTCCATTTCTACAGGTACTATGTACAAATCTTGATTTTTAAGCTCGTCCATCAAGCTCTTCTGTGTTCTATAAAGACGATGAAGTTCCCAGACCTGAAATTAGAAAATAAATGTGAATCCAGTCACACCAGTAAAAGAGAATAGTCAAGGCAAATGAAGAACTCATAAAAACTACCATGATGAACTGATAATATTGATTTCCTACCTAGTAGATGTTCCACAGCAGACCATGCTTGTGGGTCAGGTCAACCAGGGGCTATGTTGCATGGACACGACAAAATGGCATCCGTATCGGTATCATGTACGTACCACATTCGTGTCCGTATTATGTAACATAGTTGACTACTTATTATACCTATCTGAAAATTTCCGTATCACTTTTCTGTATTGTGTCCTTATCCGTGTCCGTCTTCAAGCAATATAGACTAGGGACCAACCCTTGACTTTCACGTTATGGATATATCAACCATTGCAAATCAAAAGTCATGGGCAACATATATGCCAAATGGATGGATCCCAACTGAGCACAAAATCTAGAGCCATGATGTACTCTCTTATCTAAATTTTGATCCCAACTCCACTGGGTTCAAATTGTTGGACGCACAGGTTAAAAAGTTTAATTATATGAAAACCATGTTATACTGTGTTACTGTTTGATTAGTCACCTTTTCTGATATATATCTTGATTGAATGCAGGTAACTTTTCTGAAAATCCATTATTTGGGAGTAGTAGGCAAGTTTCATCCATAAGACGTTAGGCGTGAATAATTACCAAGGTTGTGAAAAGCGCTAGGCGCTAGGCGGGCGGGCACCCGCCGACTAGCGTCTAGCCTGCCTAGGCGGCCGCCTAGATCTAGGCGGTTCAAAAAAAATACAAAAAACGTACTGAAAATTGCAAAAAAAAAAAGTCCCTAAACCCAAAAACATGCATAGTCTGGCATCGGGGGGACTAGGTGGGCGCCTAGGAAGGCCTCGGGCGGACACCAGGCGCCTAGCACCTAGGCGCCGCCTAGGCCGCCTTTTAGAACACTGATAATTACCATGAACCAGATGCATGAACAGATCTGATTCTACCCAGAAGATTAATTCCACAGTTCAGGTTTAGTTAAACTACCAAGTTCAGATGCATTCAGAAATCGATCAAATAGCATCACAGAAATGACCTGGCCTGACCGTAAACCTCACTGTAAAATTAATTTTAATATTAGAAAAGTTGATTCAAGCTGGACTTCAGTCCAACCCAATGGATTTAAAAAACACTAATATAGTTAATGATGATTCTAGTGACTGCATGCTTAAATATGGCAGATATCTTTTAAAAGGGTTAACATCATGTTACATAGGAACTACCTGTTCCCTAAAGACAGCTTGATGTTCCAGCATTGTTCGCTTTAACATCTCTTTATCGTATACAGAACAGCCATTTACGGGAATGGGCATGCAGCCATTTACGGGAATGGGCATGCAGCCATCATAGAGATCGTCACTCAAAGTTTCATCAGAATCATCAGATGACTGAGGGAAATGACCACTTGAGTCCTCGTTCAGATTCCTCATCAAATGGTTTACTGATAGGTAGTTTTCACACTGCACTTTAGTTCCCATTCCTACAGAACATCCAAAAGAAAAGTTCCATGTAATTCACTTACTAAGAATTGTCTGCAAACGAAGTTAAAAAGATTTAGCTATCCTAGTAATTTTGAATTATACATTTTCTGCAATTTCCACTTACATTGAAAAAACAAAATATTATCATCTGATAGGAGAATCAATATCTAGTAAAGCAATTTTATTTCAGAAAACAAAGAGAAGCAATGCACACTAGAGATCTCAACAATCAAAGTAGTTTGAAACCTTTACCAAATGAAATGCTTGACTGACAAGAAACTAAAAAAGTTGCCGCCGTCGTCATCATCATCCAAGCCTTCTCCCGTCAGAATGGGGTCTGCTATGGAGCATGAGAAAGCTCCATAAAAGGATTTGACAAAAATTTATGTCCGGTTGTATACATGATGTCAACCCTCTCTTTTAGTGCCAAGTTCCTAGCCAAGATAGCTATGAGGATGAGAGGGTCATGCCATAAAACCTAAGTGGCGAGTTGACGGGTAGGTAGACATGTCTTATGGATATGCAGTTTAAGCTCATGCAACCAAGGAACACCCTCCATGTTCCCCTAGACTATAAAGAATCTAGACAAAGAGGTAAAATGATACAATTTGCTAGAGATAATTGAATTCATCTCTATGACATGTTAAGCCAAAGGGTGAAATCCCATTAAAAGAAACTAAAAATGTATAAGGTTCAGATTTTGATCTGGTCTACTGCTAAACGGAGTTCATAGTTGTATGCATCGTCCACGTTATCTACCTTTGAAGATTCTTTTAACGATGTTAGACAAATTCAAGATGGTATGACAAAAAAAATATTGCAAGAGCTCCAGATGGTGTGAAGATCGAGTGCAGCTGAATCCGAGTCATTTTCGTACAGGGGCGAGGGTCAAGTTTCGTGAAGCTTAGGAGATTGCTCGGGATATGTTTGGCGGAGGATTTGGATCAAGGTAGGATGTCAAAATCCACATCTTACTTAGTATTTAGGAACAGATTTGATATATATATATATATATATATATATATATATATATATATATATAATTCAGCTAACCAGAAGGACGGTTAGTTTAGTATATAAAGTATATATTGGAGTCGGTTGCTGGTAAGCTATAAAAGGACTTTAGCTCACTGGTGCAGATGTATGAATAGAATAAGGTTAGAGAGAGATCAAGAAATGCTCTTTGGTGCTCTTGGCTTTGCATAAATTGATTATTTCAAATTTTTTAATTAAGTTTATATACAAAATTAATACCCAACAGTGGTATATATTGGAGTATATATTGGAGTCGGTTGCTGGTAAGCTATAAAAGGACTTTAGCTCATTGGTGCGGATGTATGTATAGAATAAGGTTAGAGAGAGATCAAGTAATGCTCTTTGGTGCTCTTGGCTTTGCATAAATTGATTATTTCAATTCCTTTAATAAAGTTTATATACAAAAGGGTTTTAATACCCAACAGTGGTATCAGAGCGTTGAATAAAATTCAACACTCTATGAGATGAATCCCTACATAAAGACATGGTGGAGCATCTTTGTTAGGATGATTGTTTTCACTGAGAAGTAAGACACTGTGGGCTAGGCTGTCCCAGAGCGACATGACCAATTTGAGACCCAACTCCTGATGTCAAATAGGTGAGGGTTCGTAGAGTATTGGAAACATGAGAGCAAGAATTAGATGAGCTAGGTAGAGTATTTGAGAAGTTAAAGGATGGAGTTACTGAATACAAATGATTAGAAGAAAGATTGTTGTAGCTTTGCACGATAATCGAATTGGGTAGGTCAGGAATTTAGAAATTCGAAGTACCAAAGATAACCTTTGGTAACATGAAAAGATAAACATATAAAGAGGATCATTACACTTTTAAAGAAAATGTATAATAGAATAGGGATAGGAATAACATGTAGAACTTGCATAGGGACTCGATATCTCAAGACAAGGCCATGAAAATTTTCAACTGTAATATCTAGAATATGTAAATATATGATGCGGAAAATTTTAAGTGTAAGTAACAAGTGCAAAGTCAGATTCAAGTATAAAGCAACTTCGAGCACGTGATTTTGATAAATCCACAAATGTGCCGACTTTTTCAGGAACTTCTCTATATGCACTAATTTTTCTACGTGCTACTAACTTTGCTCCAAATCTCTTATGTCAATTGACGTACAAGTATAATTGCAAAACTTCGTGTATAAACTGCTGAGGACATGTAAGGTTGCTAGTTGCAGTATGTCTAGATAGAAGATACCACTTCTCCATGCACTCACTAATATTTGCATCAAGCCAGAAGAACTTTAATTTAATATGAATCCTAAAATGCAAATCATAACATTCAGCAGGGATGAAGGTAAAATTGCATCTCAAGCTTATCTAGTAGGAAGCTGCATATAAGCTAACTCTATGTAAATTAATGCTGCTAAAAAGACATAAGATACTTACCTCAAGAAAATAACTACAACTGGACGAAACAAGCCGTAAATGCAAAACTGTCAGCAACTTTTAGCAAACCTGACACAATAATCCAAAAACATTCAACATTAAGAGTTATCAGATGGACACCTCTTTGAAGAACAAAAAGATGAAGTAGCTTTATGATATTAACCAAATTTGCCTTTGCCCTGAATTATCCACTATTTGAGGAAACAATCACAGTAATGGAAGAAAGAAATCATTATCTTCAATCAACGAGCTACAAATTCCAATCCCTAGATTAGTATCACAATATAATCCATAGCAGGATTATCGAGCCACTAAATACTAGATTAGTATAAATACATCACTCGCAAATCCTACCACAACACTAGAATTTTGGTGGTATCAAAGTAACCCAAGTTCAACTCGCATATGGTGCACATTTTAAGCCAATTATATATTGTTGCATGAATCCAGCCCAAGCCGTAATGTGCAAACTGCAAAGTTGACATGCAAGAGCGTAATTAGGATAGTACAAATACATCACCCTCAACCTTCATCACATCTCTCGAGCTTTCGTGGAATGAAAGCAACCCAAGTTCAAATCTCATCTAGCGAAGTATAAGCTGATTTTATAAAAATTACACCTTCATTTGAATCCAACTCGGTCCATAAAATGGGCATTCAATCTACACGGATGAATTAGAATAATACAAATAGCGTAACCCTCAACTCCCGTCACTAACTCTAGTGTCGTGGGAATCCAGATTGAGCCATAAAGTGCAAAGTTGACATGCAAGAGCGTTTTAGGATAGTACAAATACATAACCCTCAATCTTCATCACATCTCTCGAGCTTTCGTGAAATCAAAGCAATCAAGGTTCAAATCTAATCTAGCGAAGTATAAGCTGATTTTATAAAAATTACACCTTCATTTGAATCCAACTCGGTCCATAAAATGGGCTGTCAATCCGTAGGGACGAATTAGAATAATACAAATAATGTAACCCTCAACTCAAGCCATAAAGTCCAAAGTTGACATGCAAGAGCGTAATTGGGATAGTACAAACAAATACATCACCCTCAACCTTCATCACATCTCAGGAGCTTCCGTGGAATCAGAGCAACCCAGATTCAAACCTCATCTAGCGAGGTATAAGCTGATTTTATAAAAAATTACACCTTCATTTGACTCCAACTCGGTCCATAAAATTGCATTCAATACGCAGGGACGAATTAGAATAATACAAATTACGTAACTCTCGGCACTAACTCTAGAGTTTTGGTCCAATGGGCATGGACTTTAGCACTAGAAACTCACATGCACACGCAGCACACATTAATTCCTGCAATTTGCCTCCACTAGAAATTTAAGGAATAATCAGAATAGCAAAAGAAACAATCTATAAATTCTAATGGGTAAATACAATGCTATTGCGCGGTCGGCAAACAATACTATTTGTTAAAGTTTCAGCGGCTGTAGCACAACTCCACTGTCGCGACGAGAGCGGAGCTAAGGGTTATATATTCATACTCCTCGGGTGCCCATTTTGAGCTGTAACAATATTAATTTGAAGGTGGTGGCTCTGCTCTGATACCATGTTAAGAGTCCTCGGACAGGTAATGCTCACAAAGCAGCAACAAAGTGCAGATCTACGACGAGACATCCACAAACTATGAACCCCACACAAAAAAAGAGTGATCAATTTGTAGATATCGCCAGATTTTAGCATAAATATGGGATTGGGAACATCTGAATATGCAAGCTAAATAAAAAGTAACAAACGCTGTGAGAAATCCCAGCAAAAAGAAATCAGCACAAGAAAGAGGAGGAGGAGGAGGAGGAGGAGCTGAGGGGAAATCACCAGACAGAGACTCAGCATAAGATTTTATTTTATTTTCATCAGCAGATTTGGGGGAAGGGTATGTATGATCTGCTGCTGGGACCAGACGGAACAAGAAAGAAAATCTCTTAAACAAGAAAGAGGAAAAGACTACCTTAGAATAGTAGGAGGGGGAAACTTGTCAATACCTGCTTATTAATTCTCTCACACCCCTACTCCTCTTTACCAGTATATATATATATACTAGTATATATGCACATGCTTTGCACGTATATTGGAGTGAATGATGTTGATGAGTTAGTTTATTTCTACTGCTTTTAATTATATAGGTTAATGGTTCAACCCTTCGAATTCTTTAGTAACAATTTAAAAGACTTAGCAAGTAGCATGAACCCTTTGATTTCCGTAAATGGTTGTCATTATTGCATCTCTTAAATGGTTGTCAGTGAAATTTATTGTAGGTATTCTTTTTAATTACTAAATATGTTGAAGGGTATTTTTGGAACGAAAATTTTTCACGGTGAAGCCTAGTTTTGGCATTATATATATATATATATATATATATATATATATATATATATATATATATATATATGGTTGAGATTGTGCCACGTCACCGCCACCTTTGTTTTTAGGGTGAGGTGCCATCTCACCTCCCTTATTATCTCTCTCTCTCTCTCTCTATATATATATATATAGAGAGAGAGAGAGAGAGGGGGAGGGATTAAATGATTCGCTCCCGGAGTCCCGCTGAAGCCCTGTCCTCCTGCACCATCAGATCGGGGGGGCAGCGTGGGGGCCATGTGATCCAACGGTGGGAAGAACGGGACTTCCGCGGGATGTGTGTGTGTGTGTGTGTATATATATATATATATATATATATATATATATATATATATATATATATATATATATATATATAATTTTATTTTTTATTTTAATTTTTTTTAATTTTCGGCATAGCGATTGGGGTCCGACATAACGTTCGGGACTTTGTGCACACTGCATTGCATGCCTTTGGACCCACTGCCCCCCAACTTCCACCATTTTATAAATGGAGGGAATAATATGTCCCCGTGGCTCGATCCACTGATCTTCTGCCACCTAGTCAGGGTCTTATACCTCTCATCGGTAACCACAAGAGCCACTCGAGTTATTTTATAGATTATTATTAGAAAGACTTTGGATCTGCTTGACAATCGTAGAGGTAGCAGTTATGAGGTATTTTTAGAGTATCGATTATGAGCGATCCGGTTTTGAGTGGATTTAGGTAGCGACTCGGAGTATCCCTCGACCGAGGCGAATCATCGCTAAGGTGGGTGGCTGCGATGAACATGTCTTTGCTTAGCATGCACACTTAAAAACATGGACGATACATGCTAGTCTCTAGACGAATCACCCATTGTATGCTAATAAAGAATACAACGCACCTAGCTAAGGGAATAATCTCATCTTGTATTGCTTGTGTTAGAACATGGAAATAAAGCATGACTTATAGTTGGACCCTCGCATGCTACATTAGCTTCGTGCTAATAGACTCCGCAAATACTACGAGTAGCTCATATATACTCTTCGTAGTACATTGCTTCACTTGTTTACACTCCTCGCCTTATAGATTATGCAGACCGATGTGCCCCTGTACGATTTCACTCCTCGCACGACCCCTTAGACCTGTGTTAACATAAAGGCTTATGTTCTGAAGTAGACTATGCCGCAAGTTTCCTTATGCTTATGTTTCATACAAATACAAATGCTTGCCTGCTTACATGCTAACTTGTACGTGTTTGCCTTATTTTAATGCTTGTCACTTATATGCATGCCATAAATTATCGTACTTCACTATCTATGATTCGTTCAGTTGAGGAAGGAAGGCTATCAAAATAGTCGTTCCGAGCCAAGTATAGAAACATTAAAAGTATTCGGGACCGTTAGGCCCCCAAGGCATTTCCCAAACTAGGGGACTGGCAACATGGAAAGTTAAGCAAGTTAACATCATGACATCTCTGGAAATCAATACTCGTTATGTACTGAATCTGACGGCTCGGGGAGTCGATATTGTACTTGATAGATCCTGACTGAATCTGAATATATATCTGTACATGTACTTGCGAGAATCTTGAATACTTGAGGATACACGCGGTCATGGATAACTTGTGCACAAGGTGGATTTTCGAATCCAGTTCCGCGGACGACCGCCGAGGCACTGGGGCCAATCTGATCTAGACGGAACCAACTGGTAGTCGTCTGTTATCGGCGGGATAGATGCAATGCCAACCGTATTATATATATTGCTTGCACACCATCTTTGCCTCGAGACCACACTGTCTACTATGGAAGTCATGCCAGTGACCTTCTGTCATATAGATTAAGATGACTCGATTGTGGCAATCCGCGTGCGAGTTATTGTATTGTAGGCGACCGCTCTGTGTAATACATCTATATATATACCTGCATCTGAATACCTGAGACTTCTGAGTATAACACATCTAAGTAATCCTTGTAACTTGTGCACCCGAATCAAAAATTCGCTCATGACACTGTATTTGTTTATGCGATTTTTGTAGATTTCATTATATATATATTCGTGCTTGGTTTAACTTGGTTTACCTTGGACAGGGAAGGATGGATGGTAAGTTGGTAAGTATCGCCGTGTTACTCATATATCGTGCGGTGCACCGCCACACAAGTTAGGCTTTTCATTATGCCATGAAACTGATCCTAAGGGAAGACTAGAAAGATAACTTAATAGATGGTGCACGGAACCCATATAACGTGTTTGGATTTGTCGAGCGGGCGAGAAGCCTCCCCACCAGTACATTCATGTACTAATAATCCACCAGGTTGCTTGTAGGGTGCAGGAGAACCCCGTCGGTTGCGAAAACCCCTTCGTGCGAGCTAAAGCGTAGAGTTCGCTCTGGAGCCTTAGAGCGTCGCGTCCGGAGTTAAAGCACATATACAGGACATAATGTTGGAACATCGCATATGTATTATTTCATGTTGTAAGCCACTTTGCATGCTTTTATTATTTTGAGAGAGAGGGCTTGAGCGACTTGTAATCTCGGCCTAGCGCCGCTTGTAATACTGATTCAATATCAATAAAGTACTCATTTTACTTCCATACTTGTGTTATTCAATGTTTTCGCTATGACGACTCTGTGAACTTGTTACCAATCGCCTGTTCATTTCTTATTCCGCTGCATTCGGACTATCTGTGCAACTATGTGGCTTAGATATTTTTCTGCATGTTTGATTCATGGCCTTGCACGGGCGTAGCTTGTGCTCGTGCGGCATCATGTTCAAATGAAAACAATCGTCCTGCGGGAGCGTCGGCATGTAGATTCATGCCTAGCGGGGATGGCTGATTCCTGCAGAAGATCGGGGCGTGACATATTGGTATCAGAGCATCGGCTTTACGTCTTTGGACTTTGTATCAATTTTCTAAGTTTCGAAAGCTCGTTCATGAGTTATGTACAAAACGCTCTCTCTCGTTGACCCGTTGGGATGTTCCATACAATGAGTCTAAATAATTTCAAAATTGGATGTGATTGATATGATTGCTTGTACTAGATAGTTATGCGAAGACCTTTGTCCCGACCTGTGTTAGACTTTGTGGGAATAGAATCGTGCTAGAATTTGCAAGTTATGTGCAAACCCGAATACCTATACGTGTTTACCAAGTTGGTTAGTATGTGAAATAGAATATCGTTCGGACGGTTAGCTATCCACACAACCTTACAGCTAAGTTGTGTTCAGTATCGCGCGCTAAGACCCTTTGGTGCGAGCAAGTTTGCGAGCGAGATTGGATATCGTTCAGATAAGGATAAGTCAAACTTAGATTGGCAACCGATAGAAACATTATCAGTCTATCGCTAAGGCGAATATAGAGGATCGTGCTTGGATTTTGAGAAATAGCTCAGACGGTATTTCGTGTCGGCATATTCAAATCAAATATTGTTTACTTGGATGACTATCAACAGGGTATATACCAGACTAAGATTTATCATAGCGACGCTTAGGTATCATGCAGGAGTTTTAAGGAACGACTTGGTGGATATGCGAGCGAGTGATGCGAACATGATTGAGAATTTAATTGGATGACTCGATTCCTGAGTGGTGTATGGATTATTTTATAAATGTTCGAGCAAATTCAGAGATCTCGTACGATAGTTGGTTTGAACGATTAAGAATGTGTTGAACAAGTGATAAGGCTTATATTGAATAGTGATTCAAGGTAATGGAATCAATATCTTGGTCGAGAAAACTTGGTGGATCGTGCGTGCAATTTTCAATTGAATCAAACAAATTAAACTTGAGTAGGATATCGCTCGATAGAAGTTAGCTTAAGAATGGATATTGTGGTTTCAAATTAATAGACTTGATATGGTATCGATAATTGAAAGATAGCACGGATTGATACAAATAAAGGAATGTGTGGTTCAATAAAAAAGGTAAGCGCTAACGGATTCGATCTGGAGTTGTCATGACCCGTATCCGGTGTTGGGGCACGAGTAGTGAATAACGTCCAACCTACGTCGCAGTATCGACGGTAAAACGCGGTTTGGGTAAACTATCTATCTAGCAATAATGATCATCAAGATATATAATGCCACCAATGAAGTATAAATACTCAATCACAGATCTATAAGATGGACAATCGCACAAATATGATATAAAGAACTGAAGAGTTAAAATAACTCACAAGACAAAATAATATCCAATGAGTCATCAAATATAATAAGAAATACTAATGTCAAATGCTGGAGACAAATCCAGTACAATAAACCTATCTACTGAGCTACAGGTACTGGGTCGTCTGTCTCAACCGAGATAAGACCATCCTGAACGAAAGTCTCTGGCTCTAAGACAACTACGTCCTGAGGCTCGTTGTGAGTGGGATAGTACTCCTCAGTGTCATCTGGAAAAAAAATATCTAGTCAGGAAAGGAGCAAACTACACCTCTAACAGCAGTTCCAATAAATGATAAAAACTATGTAGTAGTAAATAGAGTGAATATATAAGATGCAATATACAAGTACAAGAGATATACAAAATAGGAATACTGTAATTAAATACAAGAAAATAAGCATCATGAAAATGAGCAAGAAATACCACAACTATGTGAATGAGTACCAGCTTCAACATGTGATCGACTTGGGAACTTGCACAAGGATTAGGGCATGGTTAATCATACGTGCGGTATATGATCAACACTCACAAGGAAATACACAATGAGGGGTATGATCACATATCTACACTAACACTCCCCATCTCGAGTGGTATAGTGGATCCAACCATGGTACGTTATGACACGGGATTCACTGGGTAGGTAGCTAGTCTCCCAAGAATCGATGTATGTACTTGTACGAGAAGAATGAGGAACAAGACTTGCACAAGGTACACCATAAATACCAAGGAATAATATCTCATGACGAGATCTGGATATACCAATCCGTGTAACCATAGTGTCAAGAAATCAAGTATATTTACACTAAATACAAAAAACATAGAAGATATTATAAATGTAAAACTATCAGAGAATGTACTTGCCTGAAATCCAGTAAACAGTATCAAAGATGTCCGAAATGGTACCTCAGAGACCTAAATATGGAATATTACATTAATACAAGATTTTGGAATGAATACAAGTTAAACTAGCCAAATTCTAGGTCATAAAGCCATTTCTAGGTAAAAATATATCAAACTATGTCAACTCTAAGTCAAACTAGTCAAACTAGCAATTTTTAGGTTGTATGAGTCTATTTCTAGGATATTGGGTCCATACACTATGTAACTAGGCTATACTAGCTATAGGATACTAGTACTATACTGTATCGTAAGATACATAATATAATATAAGAAAGTCTATAACAAATATAAAATATACTAGTATTCCAAGCTAACTAGTACTATGGGATACCTTGGCTTTGAGCCAACTTGGTATCGCACTAGCTACCCTCATCTTGATACCCATACCCAATACTTAGAGAGAACCTGTCACGCCCCAGTCCCAAAATGTCAGAAACTAGGCCACGTGTCACTGGCCAGCTGACACGTCACTAAGGGCTTAATCTATTTTGAATAGACCCATAGGGACGTGCTACGCAGTCCTAAGATACTACAAGAACAACACAGGCAAACTATCTCATCCACAACAAAATGTCAGAAAAACAAGTGCTGAATATATATAAAAACTGAGTCTGATACAGTACACAACTGGTGAGATTACAAGCCTACTACAAAAACTGATAATAGCGCAGAAAAATCAGATAGACTAAGCAGTGTCTATCTGATCAAAATATCTCCATCTCCAAGTGGCAGGCCTCTAGGGTCAAGCATTCTCTGAGGGTGTCTCCTCGAGCTCCTCCTCGGTAACACATCTAGCCTCCTGATCAGGGCCGTACACAGTGGGGTAGAAAGCCTCGTCTAGATCTGGCAGGGAACCAGGTCCTCAGTGGGACATAACAAGATACAGAAAATGACATGCCAAGTATGTAAATACTGAATAAAGAAAATAAATACAGGGTGCTAATCATTCTAAGTGAAATGCAAGTAAAGACCTTGTAGTACGCATGGGGATTGTATCGGCTAGACATATGCTGACGTAGTTCACCAATCGTGGGGACTGGCTAGTATATGTGTCATATGCCCCCTGACTCAAGGGAACTCTGCAATCGACCATCATGGTACGAAAGTATAAAACATTTATGGAGGGGGTGTCCCATACGTCTACTAGTTATCTTTCCCATCCCAATAAAACTAAATGTCAATTCATACTATTCCTGAATTAATCTAATCCGTGATGCGGGTCACACGTACTGGTAGCTAATCAACTACGCAGCTCGCATCCCAATATGCATGGCAACTATGTTGCGTGTTCCCGTGTTAGGGTCTAGGAGAATATTAGAATGCTCTCACAGAAAAGGGTGAGTCTGTAAGACTAAGTTAAACATGCTTTTGTCAACATATCAGTTGACTGTACCCAAGGCAGTCTCGGATAATCATGGTATATGAAATTTAGGAACAAAGCAGATATCAATAATTGAATTTGAACATTAACTTGGCAAGGTATACTTGCCTACTCCTTGATAGTACTAAAAACCTGATCTCCCAGTCAGGGTTGAGGGTGCTTGTGACTGGGGGTCACTGGCTGTACTGAAGTTGGTTTCTGTTAAAATAGACAGGGTTTGTGAATATCAAAGTTGTGATATGAAGTATATATATATATATACTTATATCTACATATATAATATAGTTATATATATATATAGTATGTATATATATATATATATAGATATAATATATATAGCAGTATATATAGTATATACAGAACAGAAAAATGCAGGTATATATAGAATTTATAATAGTAGCAGGGTATATCCTCTGCCATATATAAATAATATTATGATATCAGGGTGTATCCACTGATGTATATATATATAAATTGAAATGACAGGACAGAAAATAAATACATATATATCTATGTAATAGTACATAATGTATATAGATAATATATATATATAATGAATTTAAATGACAGTGCAAGAATTTAAATTATACATATATATATGTAGGCTGTATTATCCAGCACAGTAATATATAATAAATAATAAATTGAAATGACAGTACAAGAATTAAAATATATAATATATATTTAAGCTGTATTATCCAGCTGGATATAGATAATATATATATATATAGATATATATATATATATATATATATATATATATATATATATATATATATATATATATATATATATATATATATATATATATATATAAACATATATAATAGGTGCAGGAAATTAAGTGCAGAAAATAAAATAAAAGAAAAATGCATAGTATATATATATATACCATATAAATATAATAGTAATAATATAACATATATATACTATGTTATATATAAACATAATATTTATATAAATATATGAATACATATAATTATATATATTACATATATATAATTATATAAGTAAAAACAGAATTTAAAAAGCATATATATAATTTACATATATAAATATATGTATAAAATATAGTTATATATATATATATATATATACATATATACAATTTACATATATAAATATATATATAAAATATAGTTATATATATATAATATATATACAGTATAATATACTGTAAATAATAGTATATAACATATATATATAAATATACATATATACATATAAATATACATATATATATACCTATATATATACATATACATATATATACATATACATATACATATACATATACAAATATATATATATAATTACATATATATAGGGTTTAGGGTTATACCCTCTGACAGGGGGGTCCCACGCGGTGTTGCCGGCGGGAGGACGGCGGCGGAGGCGGCCAGAGGTGGCCGGAGGAGCAACAGCAGCAGCAGTGACTGCTAGCAGCAACTGCAGCGGCAGCAGTCTGCGAAGGTGGTAGCGGCGGCTGCGGCGGAGGGGACGGCGGTGCAGGGTGGGGGAACGGCGGAGGGAGGAGTGGCGGTGAGGTTGGTGGTGGTGGCGGGGGTCTACGGTGGCTGTGGTGGCGGCTAGAGGCGTCGGGGGTGGGGGTGGCAGTAGCTAGGTTTAGGGGGTGGAGGCTGCTGCGGGGGCTAGGGCGGCCGGAGGAGGTGTCGTGGGGAGGTAAGGTGGTGGTGGTAGGTAGGGGAGGTCGGGGCGAGTCGAGTGGGGGTGGTGGTGGCGGTGCACGGTGGCCGGAGGCGATGGAGGAGGTGGTTCGGGTGGTGGTGGCTGTGGCTAGCAGTGAGGGAGTGGGGTGTTTGCGGAGGCTGTGGCCGGCGGAGCAGGGCGGCGCTGGCGGTGGGGCTTGGCCGGAGGGGAGAGGGTGCCAAGGCGAAGGATTGGCCGGAGTTGGGCGGCCGGCGGTGGTCGGAGGGAGGAGTTGTGGGGATTTTAATGGGAGGGGTATGGGGTTTATATAGGGTTTGGGAATAAGTGGCAATTCTGTAAATATAGGGAAGTTTGAGGGTAATTTGGTAATTTGATATTTTATGATATTTTTACAGGATTTCTCTGGATTCTTATGGTGGGTCCCTCACACCTATGGTCTAGCCAATAGGATTAGGCCACCTAGCATGTAATTTTGCATAAAGACCCATAACTTTTCAATAATTGCATAAATGCATGAATTTGGTATTTTGCGTAATTTCGCAATTTACCTGATTTTAAATACTGATTTCCCGAAATTCTAAATTGTACAAAAAATGGGGAAAAAGCAGGGGAAAGTGTTTTGGACAGTGTTGGGTGAGTTTGGGTAGATGCAGGGTCTGATTCTGCAGGTGATACGGGTCCTCATATTTATTAATTAATAAATACTGCGCATGGTGTTCACTAATTATTTAGAGGCTATTAGGGTCATAATTTCTCTACGGTGTCAATACACTAATTGTAGTATATTCAGTCTAGAATATTATCGTATTTTTGTTTGGGCAAAACAGGTGTCTACTGGTCCTCAAATCTCTAGGGGTACAGAGATGGGTAAAGAGCAAAAAATTAAATAGGAAATAAATACGTACGTTTGTAACGATATTTGTACGACTAAAACGAAGCACCAAACGAGGTTTCTGGGAGTTGCTAAAAATACAAGAAAAGTAGTCTAACAAGTCTAGGGCAGGTATGTGGAATTTGTTTAGGATTTAACAGCTAGTGGAATGCCCTAATTAATTGTGTAACAGACAGGTGCACAATCAACAGAATATATAATAAATAAATTTTTAAAAAGTTGCCATAATTTTAATTAGTCTAAACTAATCCTAATTTACTGAAATCTGGTCGAGGGAGTTTACAGAACCCAACAACAAATAATTTCCTTGAGTTTCAAAACTAATACTAACCATTACTCAGACTTATACTAACTTATATCAAAACTAACTTAACCTTACCCTCTAACGGATATTAACATCTACTAACTATACTAACTGCTAAATAATTGATATACACAACTGATAGCAATATACTAACTAACTGTTATCAATACTAATTGATAACATAACTATAAACTAACTCATATATATATACATACACTAACATCTAACATATCGAACTAACTAATCAACTGAGAACATTAACTAACATCTATCCTTTAATATATCAACTAACTAATGAACATCTAACAATAGCTAACTCATTAACTAACTGCATACTAATACTGCCCGACCTTACCCCATATCAGATGCACCTGTGTTGCTCCCCTCCAGACCTTGTTGTGCACAGCAGATCTCCCAAATCATTGTTGTGTGTACATAAAACCCGACTGTCACACAAGACAGTCCCCCCCATCAATGCACAGGTGCACATGAAACCCGACTGTCACATATGACAGTCCCCCCCGCATCAGTGCACATGTGCACATGACTAAAATTGTTGCTGCTCACTTGAGCTTGCAACCTCCAAGCATTTGCACCTCTGAACGGAGCAGCAACACAGCAAGTTGTTGCTGCTGTTGATTGCTGCCCGATGGCACACAGGCCCAAGCCCCTCTCCCTAATCCTAATACTTACGTAACACAATACTACATATCTCACCATATCAGTATATATACTTATACGAGCACCCAAATCAGTCCATTATACACATGTATCACTCAAGACAGTCCACAAGCTCTCCATATCCATAAATACATCCAATACACATTAATACTTAGTATAAACATAGGTAAATGAATATATAATCAATATATATCTATATATACCATATATACATCCATATCAAATACTAAAAATAGCTAACACAAATCCAAATAGAGTAGAGCACAATACAATAAACACGTGGAGTGCATCAAATCCGTATCACACTCAATCTATGATACGCTTGTGATACATCTCCAATACATCACCAAACATATCACGAAGGATACGAGTAAGATTAGAATCATAATTATAAGTAATACAAAGTGCTAACTACTCAACTATGTGTCTGTGTCACAATATGGCATGTGTACCACCTGTGTTAAAGGAAAACAAATCCAAACAATCAGTATCGCCAAATTATCGTGATACGGCCTACACGTATCCAATTATGGATACGACAATAGTCTCACACAACCAAATACATGTTAATTTGGTCTAATTAACCTATTGACAAACACATGATGCGTCAATCTCGGAATTCTCCCAAAATTGGCACAAAATACACCATAACTTCCTCCATATGCCTCATATGAACCTAATTCCACTTCCTATAGGTAGTCTTAGTATATGGGAGGGTTCCTAATAATTAAACTATAGATTTAGAGTCTAATTAGAAGAGAAATTATGAGATGTACCTATTGGAAGATGGATTTCTAATGCAAGTCTCCAAAAGAGTGTCAAGAGCCTTATATTTGTGCTCCTTCCTCCTCCTTGTAGATCCTTGCCTTCTTCTTGTTCCAATAGCCTCCAATGGTGAGTAGAAAAGGAATCGAGAAGGAATTTGGATAGAGATTGGTGTAGGGGTGAAGGAATTTGGAAGAGAAAATTCTAGATCGAGAATTAAAATGAAATGAATGAAGAGAGAGTCTCTCTCCTCCCCCCTCTATGGCCGACCCTTGCTTGAGATGCAAGCAAGTATGAAAAGTCTAAAATATCCCTATAGGCTTTTCATGAAGGAATTAATTAAGGAATGAAGGTTCTAATCCAATTAGTTTAACTAATTAAGTCCTTCTCTTAATGAATGAGCTAACTATTAGACTTGTTTGTTTGGCTCAAGTCTAACTAGAATTAATTTTGGTCCATAAGTCAAGTCTAATCAAGTTAGATCCACTAACACAAGTCCAAAATTAAATATAACATCTAACAATAAATAAATAATACAATAAATAAATATACAACATGCATAATATTTAATTAATTATGAAATAACCAAAATATTTTTTCCTAGAAAATGTGCTAGTGACAGGAGTTTAGAAGAACGATCTTGAATCTAGTTCGAAAGATAACCCTCAATATCATGCCCGGATGAGAACGATCATTCCCCGGGAGCTCCGGCCTGGTGATTTCACGTCCGGCAGGGATGATCGAACTCTCGGGAACATGTTCGATGATTATTCAGATGAACTCGATGAAATGGAACGTATCGAAGATGGATAGAAATTGGCTTGAGAATTTAAACTTAGTTGTTTGAGTAATGCTAGAAGTAAGACTATGGATTGATCAAACGGTAACACTGAAGTTGGATAATTTGGCTAGACGAATTATGATTACGGCATGGATGAACATAACATGGTGGATATATATATATATATATATATATATATATATATATATATATATAACTTGGATGGAATGAATTGTAATAATAAGGTGTCTCGATCATTTTGATGATAACAATAACGTTCGACGTTCTTGTCTTGTGCGGACGTAACTCCATGCTCGTACATGCGTCACATCCAGATTAGGATAATTATCCAACGGTAGCATTGGCGTAGTGATCTCACGTCCAGCGGTGATGATCGAACTTACGGTAGACCGAAGCGTGACAATTGAAGGATCGTCTTGACTTGTGGTTCGACATGATAAGACGAGTTTGAGAATGCAAGTGAATTGGAATTATTTCATAGATGAGTTAGTCTAGAATATAGAGTAAGACACGCTTGATGGTTTCATGAATGGATACATGAATCTTGTTGGACGACTTGAATTTATGATTGAGATCGAAGATTTAGAACTGAATCGTGGCTTGGTGGTCTAGACTTATAATGGATATGTGGATCCTATTGTGTGTTTGAGGAGATAGACTATACAAATTGCTAGGCTTGACATGCAACAAGGATATATCATGTATTTGACTGAACGGACTCGAACCATGTGCAAATAAAATTATTGATGTGAGTAGGATGATCTATGCTCGATGTTTAAAAATCTGAGTAAACGAGCTTGGGTAGAATATTCCATGCAAATAAACAATGGTTTGACCTTAGAAATTGAGACGAGCATCGTACGATAAATTTGCACAATGAATCGTGAGCATGAACTGTACCTATGACCTTGTGAGCTAACCTAGTAATTAGAATGACGACCATGTACCGAGTAAAAAACTTGTGTTACCGACTTTAAAGTATTGCTTGAGCAAGCCATAGAACTGGGGCAGCAAGACTTAGTGTTAGACTTGGAACGGTAAGTGTGTGCTATGTTTGACATGAATGGAATGGACGATAGGACATTGATGCTAGTCGGTAAATCAGATAGATCGTGCTTGACGGTAGTGCAATACTTGGTTTGAGTGGGATTAGAATGACTTGGATTTTATTTTGACCCTGTTGGAGGTATTATTGTGATTTATAAGACGAGAACCTTTGAGATTTTGCAAGTAGCTTGTCTGACTTCACTACCACTAAGTTTAGTTGAGTGCATATGTTTGAGGGATGCCTTGAACGTGTGCACGATCATAATTTAGTGATATATTGAACTCGAGTGTAAAGACTTCGCTATAGCTAAGTTGGTTGACATACATATGTTTGAGGGATGTCTTGAATATATGCACGATCCAGACTCGCGATATGCTGATCTCGAATGCTAGTACAAGTGAATATGTTAGATTCGCATGAACGATTATAATGATTTGGATAAGTTTGCCTCAGACTTAGATCCTCATCTAAGATGGATTATAATGTATCCCGCGTTAAGCGATATATGTTTCGCACTAAGGCGCATTAGAGACCGAGTCAGAGCTTGGATTGAATGATAGAGACAAACCCAGCATACACACACTACGGTATGATAAACAAGTAGGAAGTTATGTTCAAACGATTCTAGTGATACGGATTGTTATATTTGAGCTAGATTCGATAGTTGCGATAGAATGGCTTGTACTCAGGAAGTCTCAAGGACGAGACTTGTTTTGAGTGGTGTATAATGTAACGACCAATTTCGTTCAAGTGGATGGCCGATTCAAATGGCGCAAGTGCAACGACCCAACCCGCTTTGCTCTGCAAGAAGACTCGCTTGAGGCAAAAAAATTTAGACTTGGCCCTTAAGGAGTTCAGACTTAGACTTTTAAAGACTCGCTCCGAGTAGCCCTCGACCGATAAACATGTCTTTGCTTAGCCTGCACACTTAAAAATATGGACGATACATGCTAGTCGCTAGGCGAATCACCCATTGCATGCTAATAAAGAATATAACGCACCTAGCTAAGGGAATAATCCCATCTTGTATTACTTGTGTTAGAACATGGAAATGAAACATGGCTTATAGTTGGACCCCCGCATGCTACCTTAGTTTCGTGCTAGTAGACTCCGCTAATGTTTCGAGTAGCTCATATATACTCTTCGTAGTACTTTGCTTCACTTTTTTACACTACTCGCCGTATAGATTATGCAGAACGATATGTCCCTGTACGGTTTTACTCCTCGCACGACCCATTAGACCTGTACTAACATAAAGGCTTATGTTCTAAAGTATACTATGCCGTAAGTTTTCTTATGCTTATGTTTCATACAAATGCAATGCTTGCCTGCTTACATGCTAACTTGTACTCGTTTGCCTCATTTTAATGCTTGTCACTTATATGCATGCCACAAATTATCGCACTTCACTATCTATGATTCATTCAGTTGAGGCAAAAAAGCTATAAATGCCATGCCCCAGTCACATAATATGTAGGACTAGGGATACGTAATATGCCAGCTACACATTCGACCAGACTCTAGTCCGACTCGAATACGTATAAGCTGTAATATCATGGTCACTATCTACATAAAACAGTAAATATATCTATATCTCAATCCTCAATGAACATAATACATCAAGAATGAGCTACATGTGCTAAAGTCGACCGTCCAGTAACACACAAACTCGAATAGACTCGAGAAAGAAATATGGGTCTATAAAAACTAGGCTATATTAGTAGATGAATCAACAATATGAATAAATAAATATATCTCTGGTAGGAATGATATAAGTACCTGGTACCAATGCTTGTATAACAAAATAACACACATTAGCAACTCCAGGCAGACTCCACAACGATCTATGCTACAAAACTGGCAAAGGATCAGGTCCTCAGAGGGACGTAACAAAGTACAAGAAATAATATGCCAATGTACCAATAAAATAATAAGCAATGTGCTCAAGGGTATCTATCATAACCAGCTAAGTGAAAGAATCACTAGTACTTAGGCTGAGACCACTATAGGCTCTGTGTCGGGGAGCCCATAGTAGCAAGTTGTATCTCGTAGGGCCAGTAAATGTGCCAAGCTCTGGTACAGAGACTAAAACACCTCCAGTAACATAGTATATATATAAACATAATCAACCTGTAGCATGTGTGTCTCTTCCCACCCAATGTAACCTCACGTCTCATGTTCACAATATCTCATGTCCATAACACACAAGATCATGACCTCTAGCTAGTACAATGAGTCATAATGATATCTATATAATATGCAAGTCTCATATCACGAATCCTGTAAGCCTATACAGAATTACCATGAATAACTCAAGAAAGATTATGTCACATATAATAGTATCAAGTGTCCTACGGTCTGACGTACTTGGTAAAGCAAGCACGTAAAAATAGGATCGTGGAATCAACTCTCTAAGTGACGTTACACGACTCCGCGTACGACGTCGATATCCGAATCTTGTTCGGACGCTAAGCAACGTCTCACGGTCCTAAGTTGAACAAGTACATCACAAGAGTATATATATATATATATGGAAAGAAACATAAGCAAATAATATAATAGGATATACTGCAAGTTTGGCAAGGTACACTTGCCTGGAACTCCAAGCTGATAATACAAAGAACCTGCTCTCGAATCCACGCTCGTGCGATCCCAAGAGCCTAAATATATAATATTATAAAATCAGTCACTATGACACGATTCACTAAGCATGCAAAAGAGTACAACTACTCCACGTCATTAATTATTAGACAATTAGGGTCTAAATTAATCAAGGGTACAACTTACACAATGATATCAGTTATTTAGAGTCTAAAATAATTAGGGGTTCTAACTAAGTAGGTTGGCTAAGGTTCACTAGTCAAGGACCAAAAAAGTTTGTAAATACTACTACAGCTAGTGCACAACCCTAGCATGGTATCTTCTATATTCTAACATAGTATTTATAAATAATAAAACTAGCTAGTACAAAACCTAGGCAAAGTGCACTACTAGTTGCACAACATTTAATCACGTCTCAACCATGCATTTATTTATATATAAAATCCTAAAAAAAACTTATATATATTCTAAATTTTAGTGACAATTGGAGTAAAAATCATATTTTGCAAGTGGTTTCTTGATTTTTAGATCATGGCAAAGTGAATAGGACAACAAGTGCATAAATAACATTCAAGTCTAGACATGAGAAGTAGTAAGTATTCTTAGTGTAATATCATAAAAAATATAAATAGAAAGTTGGTAAAATTTAAGAGGGATGTTAAGTACATATAAATATGGTTGAGTAGGTAGAGTTTGAGATCTTACCAAAGTGAAATGGAAAGGCAAAAGAGGATTGTGCATTGCTTGCACAAATATGTCCAGATTTGGATACTTTGGCTCGTAGCTGCTGTCCGGGGCTTCAAAATATTTCTCCAAGTATTGTGGGACTTATATAGATTAGGGGAAAGGTATAGGATGAGGATAGGGTGGTTGATGAAGGGATTTTGTTGCTGGAAGTGGTGGCAACAAGGTGTTGAAGTGGTGTTATTGCTAGCGGGTTCAGCAGGGTGTCTTCGGTTTATAGGGGTATTTGAGGGAGTTGTGGGATAATTTAGGTATTGATTTATAAAGTAAAATTGTTAAGAAGAGTTATTGGAAGGATATTTGGGTGATGTGGTGGTGGTTTGGAGGCTATGGAGGTGGTGGAGTAGCCTTAGAAGAGGATACATTGAATTCAGATTCAGCTTGGATACCTCTGATGGAAGGCTGTTTTGAGGAACTTAGAGTGAATGTTGATGGTAGGTTTGCGAAGAGAAAATGATAAGGACAGGAATAGGAAGAATCATACAAATTTTGAGAGAAAGATACATAGTGTGGAGGGAGATAGGGCCGGATTGGAGGGGATGTTGCTGAATTCAGATTCAGCCTGGGTATGGTTGGATAGATGGAGGTGTGGAGGGAGATGAAGAAAGAATTTGGAGATGGTTTGTGAAAAGAAAATGTGAGGAAGAGAGTTAGAAAGAAGTTTAATTCAGGTAGTTTGAATGGGGGATGTGAATAGAGGGGGGTTATGGACAGCCTAGTGGGGAGGGAAAGGATTTGGAGTTACAACTTTTGCTAGTGGGGAGAGGTAGAGTTTAGGGTTACAAATTTTGTTCTAGTGGGGAGAAAAAGAGTTGTAGAGGTGAATGATGGTTGGATAAATGATGAAGAGAGGGATATTAAGTGGGAGTTTAAGGATTTAATGATGAGGAGTTACTAATAGGGTAAGGAAATATCACAAGTTATAACCCCTTCCCTTTCACATTCCACCCTAATAATTTAATAAACTCATGGCTGTCAAAAAATGAAATAATGTTTAATATGGATGGTCAAACCTATCTTAGTCAACCTAGGTTAAGTCCAACTACTCCCAGTTGATCAGGTTCGGGTTGTTGCGGTTTAGTTTGACTAGGTTGGTCCGATTGACAAGAAAATGGGTCATTTGTGACTATTGAGGGTAGGTAGCACATAGAGGTTCAATAGAGTGGGACACAAATATCATGTGTGTTTTAGACCTAGTTTAGATCATGACCATGCATTAGGTTAAAATAATTGGTCAAAATTGGGTCTCCAATTTAAATTGGAATGGTCAACGGTTGCACTGTAGGTGCTAGAAATTAAATTTTTGACCAGAATATTTTACATTAAAAATAGAGCACAAGGAGATGTGTTTGAGTGTGATATGATAATCATAAATGAAGGTGGGCTCATCTATATCATGCATATAAAATTTGTTTGGAGATAATGACAAATGTTGTGCTCCTAAAAATCAAAGCTACGAAAAATATTTTAAAGGATATTTTTGTTTACTTAATCCTAATTAATAAAAACAATAATTCTAAATATTATATTAAAATAAAATAACTAATTTTTGGGTGAGGGGGGTTTACAATCAAGATAGTCGTTCCGAGCAAAGTATAAAAATATTGAAAGTATTCGGGACCGTTAGGTTGCCAAGGCATTTTCTGAACTAGGAGACTGCAACATGAAAAGTTAAGCAAGTTAACATCATGACATCTCTGGAAATCAATACTCGTTCTGTACTAAATCTGACAGCTCAGAAAGTCGATATTGTACCTGATAGATCCTGACTGAATCTGAATCTGTATTTGTATATGTACCTACGAGAATCTGGAATACTTGAGGATACGCGCGGTCACGGACAACTTGTGCACAAAATAGATTTTCGAATCTAGTTCCGCGGACGGTCGCCGAGGCCAATCCGATCTAGACGGAACCAACTGGTAGTCGTCTGCTATCCGAGGGATGGATGCAATGCCAATCATATTATATATATTACTTGTACACCATCTTTGCCTCGAGACTACACCGTCCACTATGAAAGCCATGCCAGTGACCTTCTGTTATATAGATTAAGATGACTCGATTGTGGCAACCCGCGTGTGAGTCATTGCATTGTAGGCGACCGCTCTGTGTAATGCATCTGTATATATACCTGCATCTGAATACCTGAGACTTCTGAGTATAACATATCTATGTAATTCTTGTAACTCGTCCACCCGAATCAGAAACCCGCTAGTGACACTATGTTTGCTTATGCGATTTTTGTATATTTTATTATATATATACTCGTGCTTGGTTTAACTTGGTTTACCTTGGACAGGGAAGAACGGATGGTAAGTTGGTAAGTATCATCATGTTACTCATATATCGCACGGCGCACCACCACACGAATTAGGCTTTTCTTTATGCCATAAAACTGATCTTAAGGCAAAACTAGAAAGATAACTTAATAGATAGTGCACGGAACCAATATAACATGTTTGGATTTGTCGAGCAAGCGAGAAGCCTCCCTACCAGTGCATTCATGTACTAATAACCTACCATATTGCTTGTAGGGTGCGAAAGAATCTCGTCCGGTGCAGAAATTCCTTCGTGCGAGCTAAGGCGTGGAGTTCATTTTGGAGCCTTGGAGCATCACATCCGGAGATGAAGCAAATATACATGACATAATGTTGGAACATCGCCTATGTATTATTTCATGTTGTAAGCCACTTGGCATGCTTTTATTGTTTCAAAAGAGAGGGCTTGAGCGACTTGTAATCTCGGCCTAGCATCGCTTGTAATACTGATTCAATATCAATAAAGTACTTATTTTACTTTCATATTTGTGTTATTCAATGCTTCTGCTATGACGACTCTGTGAACTTGTTATCAATCGCTTGTTCGTTTCTTATTCTGCTGCATTCGGACTATCTGTGTGACTCTGTGGCTTAGATATTTCTCTGCCTATTAGATTCATGCCCTTGCAAGGGCGCAGCTCGTGCTCGTGCGACATCACGTCCAGATGGGAACGATCGTTATGCAGGAGCACTGGCGTGTAGATTCGTTCCTAGTGGGGACGATCGATTCCTGCGGGAGATCGGGGCATGACATATTGGTATCAGAGTATCGGCTTTACATCTTTTGACTTCGTATCGACTTTCTAAGTTTTGAAAGCTCGTTCGTGGGTTATGTACAAAATACTCTCTCTCGTTGACCCGTAGGGATATTTCATACAATGAGTCTAAATAATTTCAAAATTGCATGTGATTGATATGATTGCTTGTACTGGATAGTTATGCGAAGACTCTTGTTCCGACCTGTGTTAGACTTTGTGGAAATAGACTCGTGCTAGAATTTGCAAGTTATGTGTGAACCTGAATACCTACACGTGTTTACCAAGATGGTTAGTATGCAAATAGAATATTGTTCGGACGATTAGCTATGCACACAGTCTTTCAGCTAAGTTGTGTTCAGTATTGCGAGCCAAGACCCTTTGGTGCGAGCAAGTTTGTGAGCGAGATTGGGATATCGTTCAGATAAGGATAAGTCATACTTAGATGGGCAACCGATAGAAACATTATCAGTCTATCGCTAAGGCGAATATAGAATATCGTGCTTAGATTTTGAGAAATAACTCGGACGGTATTTTGTGTCGGTAGATTCAAATCAAATATTGTTTACTTGAATGACTATCAATGTCATGCTCCAATTTCTGCTAAATCGATAATCGTCCCCCGGGCATGATGCCGTGCACGCGTAAGGCGCACGTGCACAAGGCCTAGGCATAATGATATTCTTTAGAACAAATGCAACATACTACGCAAATAAGATATCACACTTTGAGATATAGAAAAGTTCTCTTTATTGATAATGAACATCTACCCAAAAGTGATAAAGATGCCGCACGGGCTTACAACTTGGACGCAAAATGAGATAGCCGATCCATACATTACATCCTTACTTATATATTTCAGAAACACAAAATACCTTGGGTGCGAGTCAGCACCATCGCCTAGTGGCTTCAAAAGGGTGAGAGCGAGCTTATTTCTTGATTATGTACTTGAGCTCCCAAAAGTCACAACACGAACGCGTCTTAATCCAGGGAGGGTTGGAGAAAGCTTCATCTCCTTGTCGTGTCGCCTCGGCTCGGGGAACCTGCTGCAACGAGGGTCAGTACTTCGAAAAGTACCGGTGAGGGCGAGCTAACCCAACTTACCAAAATTGATAACGAATTCATATGAGCATGCAACATTTTTCTTATGTGATATTTCTATCTTGACTTAGTTCAATTCTTTGTATATGATAGAATAAAATGACATAACAAAATGTGCCACCGCTCGGTGACTTTACCTGTACCGTCTGAACCACCGGTACAAAACTTACCATGACCTTCCCTGCCACGAAGACATAGTTAGTCTGCATAATTTAAATATACATAGTAATCACTTGGTCGGACGAGAGATGGGTCGGTTGCTATTTCGCCTCGGGTAGCTAGCTAGGACTACACTAGCAAATTATTCTACCCGGGTCGAAGCGGTCCCAGTGCCCTGGCGACCGTTCGTTGAATGACATCTCTTGTGCACAAGTTGTCCAAGACCATGCCTCGTCTACAAACTAAGTTATCAACTGAAACACATATTCAAGCAATATAAGTAAATGAACTTCATGCATTTTCCAGAGTCTAGGCTACTTGCACAATGATCACATTTCCCCCTTTGCACCATACATTGAACAGTTATAGATAAATAAATTCTAACTACAACTGACACAAAATAGCTATATGCATAACGAACATGCACGTATCAATGTGACCGTATAGAATTCTGTGTGACAAGCATTATTAGTATTTCAAGTCTACTTCTTCTTTATTCTGACTCAATTTTATTAGTTTGGTATCGTTTGATCGGAATGCACAAATGAGTCAATTTATTAAGAATAAAGACTTGGAAGAAGGACGCTAATCGAGGTAAAACCACTCACCAGTTGGTGAACTGGGAGATAAAAGGGAGATCTTCAAGACTCCGCTTGCGCGTCGCCTACACGATCACCTGCACGCACCAACAGTTGATCAATATCTCCTGCTTCGATCTCCAAGGGTTCGATATGAATTGCGAAATCAAAAGAACGAAGACAATAAAATCTATCAAAACTGTTCAAGAAAAATGCAAATCACAAAACCATCAAAAAGGCAACCAAGCGGCATACGAAAATGGGCAACGGAACCAACACAACGGAAAGACCCCTCTCGACTCTGCCGCTGAGTCCTTCCTTGAGGCACGATCCGTTGAATGTGGGACCTAATTTTGAAGAAACCAATCCATAACGAGGAAATGATCTTGATTCAACCTTTCCCGATCGAACAATACCAAAAGTTTTTTAGCCGCGCTCCCCGAACAGGGGGAACGGGGCACTACATCATAACCAACTAACAAAAAGTTTCGTCCTCGAAACTTAGGAATAGAACCTACCACTAGGAAATAATGAGGAAAACTTTTCCCTCATGTCTGTTTCGTATTCCCAGGTCGATTCCTCGACCGAGTGGTTCCGCCAAAGAACGCGCACTAGTGAGACTGCCCAATTCCGTAGATGCTTCTCTTTACGATCTAAAATCTGAACGGGCTCTTCCGTGTATGATAAGTCTGCATACAGATCCAACTGACCGAAGTCTACCACGTGGTTCAGGTCATGCACGTACTTTCTAAGCTGTGACACATAAAAATATCATGCACTTCTGACAGGACTGGTGGCAATATAATTTGATAGGCAACCGAAGTGACTCGTTTGAGAACTTCAAACGGCCCAACGAATCTCGGACTTAACTTTCCTTTTACTCCAAATTGTATAACTTCTCGCATAGACGAGACCTTTAAAAACACATGATCACCTTCCTGGAACTCGAGGGGTCGACGACGAATGTCGGCATAGCTCTTCCGCGGGCTTTGTGATACTTTTAATCGCTCACGGATCAGCCGAACCTTTTGGACTGTTTGTTCAACCAGTTCTGACCCAAGAATTTGTCGCTCCCCAACTTCATCCCAGCAGATCGGTGACCTACACTTCGGCCCATACGGAGCCTCATACGGAGCTATTTGGATGTTGAATTGATAACTGTTGTTGTATACAAATTCGGCCAACGGTAGGTAGATGTCCCAACTTGACTTCGATTCGATTACGCAGAGGCGCATCATGTCTTCTAGTACCTGATTCACCCGTTCTGTTTGGCCGTCTGTTTGAGGATGGTAAGCTGAGCTAAACTTCAACTTGGTCCCCATAGCTGACTGAAGGCTTTTCCAGAAATGTAATAGGAATTGTCTGTCCCGATCTGATACTATGGAAACTGGCACTCCGTACAGCCGAACTATCTCATCAAGGTAGGTCTGGGCAAGGCGATCAGTGCTTCAAGTAGTTTTAATGGCAATAAAGTGTGCTAACTTGGTTAACCGGTCGATAATGACCCAGATTGCATCGTTCTCCCGTTACATCCTTGGCAAGCCAACAATGAAGTCCATACTTATGTGCTCCCACTTCCATTCCGGGATAGCAAAATTTTGCATTTCTCCGCCCGGTCTTTGATGCTCTGCTTTCACCCTATGACAGGTTATGCATTACGATACGAAGAGCGCAATATCCTTCTTCATGCCGTGCCACCAAAAAATAGTGCGAAGGTCTCTATACATTTTCGTGCTCCCGGGATGAACTGTGTAGGCTGCATAGTGAGCTTCCGTAAGGATTTTCTTTCTGAATTCTAAGTCGTTGGGGACGCATAGCCTTCCCTTAACTCGCAACACTCCATTCTCATCTACTGCAAAGTCTTTCGCCTTCCCCGCTAGAATCTGCTCGCGTATTTTCCTTAGGAATGGATCGTCCCTCTGAGTAGATGTAACCCTCTCTATCAGGTTGGGTACGAATCGCATCTGAGAAACCCGCGCGCCGCGAAACCAAATTCGGAGTTCGATGCCCATCTTCTCTAAGTCCCTTTATAACCTGGGATCAACGGACAGGAATCCCGTAAAGACCCGACTCAACGCATCCGCTACCATATTTTTCTTGCCAGGTGTGTAGTCTGTCATCAAGTCGTAATCCTTTATTAATTCTAGCCAACGCCGCTGTCGTAGGTTAAGGTCCGCTTGGGTGAATAGGTACTTCAAACTTTTTGATCAGTATAAATTCGGCAAGCCACTCCATAGAGGTAGTGTCGCCACAATTTTAGTCCGAACACAATTGCCGCCAGCTCCAGATCGTGCGTAGGATAATTCTTCTCGTACCTTTTCAGCTGCATGGATGCATAGGCTATCACCCTATCCTGTTGCATAAGTACACACCCTAAGCCCTGTCCTAATACCTCGCTGAAGATTTGGAATCCCGAGGTCTCGTCTGGTAGTGCAGGTAACGGGGTAGAGGTGAGACGATGCTTTAACTCTTCAAACGAGGCTTTGTAGTCGGCGGACCACTCAAACGTGACTCCCTTCTGTATAAGGCGAGTCAGAGGTAATGCTAGTTTGGAAAAATCCTTTACGAACCGTCGGTAGTAGCCGCTAGTCCGAGGAAGCTTCAAATTTCACTGACGAATGCAGGCCGCTTTCACTCGACGATGGCTTCAACTTTCTTTGGATCGACTGAAATGCCTCCCGCAGAAATGATGTGCCCGAGAAAAGATACATTGCTCAGCCAAAATTCACACTTACTCAGTTTCGCATATAGCTTGTTGTCCCAAAGAGTCTGTAGCACGGTCCGTAAGTGCTCCGCATGTTCCTCCCTATTCTTCGAGTACACCAAGATATCATCAATAAACACTACTACAAACTTATCGAGGTACCGAAATACACGATTCATTAAATCCATAAAGGCGGCAGGGGCATTGGTTAATCTGAATGGCATTACCAAAAACTCATAGTGGCCGTAACGAGTGCGAAAAGCTGATTTTGGCACATCGTCCGGTTTAATCCTAAGTTGATGGTAACCCGAGCGAAGATCAATTTTCGAGAATACCGTTGCACCTTACAGTTGATCGAAGATGTCATCTATCCTGGGGAGGGGATACTTGTTTCGAACAGTGGCTCGATGTAGAGCCGCAACGAGCCATCCTTTTTCTTTACAAACAACACAGGTGCACCCTACAGAGACACGCTCGGACTAATATACCCACGATCAAGCAATTCTTGCAACTGAATCTTTAACTCATTTAATTCTGCCGGGGCCATTCGATACGGAGTCTTGGAAATTAGTCGAGTTTCTGGAAATGTACCAATAGTGAACTCTATCTCTCGAACGGACGGCATGTCGGGCAACTCGTCGGGAAACACATCAGGGAAATCTGCCACAACGGGAATAGACTCAACGTTTGCGCAATCTCGATGTGTGTCTCAAACGGACGCTAAGCACCCTTCGCAGTCGGAATGTATCATCCATCGAGCAGACATTGCAGAGATCACCATGCAGACATTCAGCGCTCTCGACTATGGACTGCACGCATAGCAAAATTCGATCTCGCCAGGTAGACGAAACACGACTTTCTTTTTCGCACAATCAATGGTAGCCGAGCAAGCGCCGAGCCAATCAATCCCCAAAATGATGTCGTAGTCCCTAATATCTAAGACTATCACATCTAGTGATAATTTCCTTCCCCCGATACAAATGTTGCCTTCACGACAGACTAAATGTACCGACAAATCCACGTCCGATGGAGTACGAACGCTAAGGTTTAGGCCTAGCGGTGTTATAGGAAATGTTTTCTCGGAGGCAAAATTTACCGCAATGAAACTATGTGTGGCACCAGAATCAAACAATACTCGAGCAAGTACATTATGGAAGAGTAATATACCTAACACCGTCATGTTTGATGCGAGTGCCTTATCCCGAGTCAGAGCATAGAATCGACCTTGAGCGTTCTGCGGCGCCGTCTGGTTCGCTCGAGGTTCTTGTCCCTTATCTTGAGGCGTACGATTTTGTTGCTGCTGGTTTGGTCCTCCCGCCCGATAGTTCACTGTCATATGCCCCTGGCGACCGCACTTAAAGCACGATCCATTAAATACTCAAAAGTTTTGAGCGATGTGTCTGGCACGATTGCATTAGTGACAAACGAGTTCACTACCTCTTCCTGGGTTTGCACCCTGATTACCGTCGTTATTGGGGTGCTTGGGCGCATTGTTACCCCCTGTATTGCTAAGACACTTGTGATTGTGATTTTGCACAGCGTCGGTACGAACTGGGGGGTACTACGGTTCTAGGGAGAGGGTGTGGTTTAGGGACTCACACATTGTATGGTACTGCGGGACGACGACGAGGGCTCGAATGGAAGGTTGCAGTCCTATCTCAAACCTACGTGCTCGACTTTCTGTATCACAAAGATGAGACTTAGCAAATTTGATAAGCCTGTTGAATTCTGAGGCGTACTGTCGCACTGTCATGTTCCCTTGTTGTAGATGTGTGAATTCGTCTTCCTTTTTGCGACGGACGGCGGGTGGAAGGTACTCCCCCTCGAAGGCCTTACGGAATATGGTACCCCGTCCCCCCTATTCGGGGAGCGCGGTTAAGAAATACAAGACGGTATCATTCGATCGGGATAGATTGAATCAAGAACTCATCCTCGTTATGGATTTATTTCTTCGAAATCGATTCCCATATTCAGTGGACCGTGTCCCCAGGATTGACTTAGCGGCAGAGTCAGGAGGGACCTCTCCGCTGCATCTTTTATTGCCTCAGTTTTTGTTGTCGCTTGTTGCTTTCGTGCCTTGAGTTGGTTTTCGAATTTGCTTGAGATTTCATGAACGATTTTGATGGGTTTCATTATTTTCGTTCATTGAACTGCTCTTCAATTCTGATAATGGAAAATAGTGGAAGAGGTATTGATCAGCTGTTTGTGGTAATGCAGGTGAACCAGCAGTAGGCAACGCTCGAACGGACTCCTGAAGCACCTCTTTCCTTCTTCCTTCCTACAAACTAAGTGAGTGGCTTATATTCGATTCAGTTGGCCCTTCTTCCAGTCTTCACATCTAAAATCTTGTATTCTTGCTTGCCCCGATCAGACGATACCAAGTAATAACTAAAAGATATCAAGATAAAAAGGAATAGACTTGGATTATTTGCTTGTCAATCAAACTTGTGAACGGTTACCTATGCATGCTAGTTCATTTAGAATGTTCATCATATGCTTCAATTTTAGAAGTATAGGTAACCGTTCACAAGTTCAATTTTAGTTAACTAAAATTAAAGCATATGATGAACATTCTAAATTGAATCATTTCGGCTATTTTTTTATATCTAAACATTTCGGCTCAATTGAATCATTTTGGCTAATTTTTTATATCTAAACATATATCCACAGTTTTACAAACAGTATAACAAATTTAAATTAAAATATATTCAAATCAAATTTAAACCATTTTAATATAATTTAATTTTTTATTAATTTCAATAGTATCAATAAATTTTATAAATCTAATTTTTCAATATATATATATATATATATATATATATATATATATATATATATATATATATATATATATATATATAACAAATCTTAATTTATAAATATTTTTAAAAATCAACAATATTCAAAAAATTACGTGCAACGCATGTGCATTTACTAGTTTATGATAAGAAGTTGAAGAGTTGAACGGAGAAATTTAAAGTTTAAACTTTTTATTTAGGAAATACGAAACAATATATATATATATATATATATATATATATATATATATATATATATATATATATATATATATATATATATATATATATATATATATCCAATGGGCACATCCATCTAATGAGCAAATGAGCACATCCATATAATAAGGGAGGTGAGATGTCACCTCACTCTCAAATGAGGGTGGCGGTGAAGTGGCACGATCCCAGCCCTCCATCTTACAAATGACACTTAAGTGATTTATTTGCACTTAAGTCCCCTAATTAATCTCTCAACCATACCTCACAACCATCCTCACCTCCCTTATTCGTTCCCTCCCCCACCCCTCTGTGCCCTAGGGTCTCGGGATCCACCGCCCCCCACCCCCACGCCTCGGCTGCCCCCTCCCCCACCCCGAAGCATCCACCGCCCCCTCCCCCACCCCTCGGCTTCCAGAGTCCCCTCCCCCACCCCGAAGCTTCCCCCTCCCCCACCCCTCGGCTTCCCCCTCCCCCACCTCGAAGCTTCCAGAGCCCCCTCCCCCACCCCTCGGCTTCCCCCTCCCCCACCCCGAAGCTTCCCCCTCCCCCACCCCCACCCCTCGGCTTCCCCCTCCCCCACCCCGAAGCTTCCAGATCCCCCTCCCCCACCCCTCGGCTTCCCCATCCCCCACCCCGAAGGGTTCCACCCAGAGCCCGAAGCTCCTCCGCGGGCTCCACGACCGGATGGACTCCAACGTCACCGCCATCCTCCTTTGAGAGGCCCACGTCGTGAAGGCCCGGCTGGCCGCTCTCAACGCCTCCAATGCCGCCAAGCGGATGAGGTTCGGCGAGAACACGCCGGTCGATCGTGCCCGGGCGTCGGTCACCAACGGGCTGAGGTCCAAGCTGCGCGACACGATGATCAGGCTGAACGCGCTGCGGTAGCGGATACTAGAGGAGCACAAGGCGGGCCTAAAGCGGAGATACTTCGAGGAGAATGTGGCGAAGGCGAAGTAGTTTATTAGCGGCGGTACTGGCCGGTTCGCGCAAGCCGTGGCATTGAAGAGGAGGAGGAGGAGGAGGAGGAGGAGGGAGTGGACCAGGAACTGGCTGGTGTTTCTGGTGCTGGCTGTGATTTTTGTTTGCTTGATTCTTGGTTTTTCTGACTGAAAAAGAGGGAGGGAGTGCTTCTTGTGCCTTGTGGGGACGTGTTTGTCAATATGTTGATATAGTATTGCTGTTGAACCATTCTTTTTCCAGACATTCTATTTATGTTTTTTTCAAGATCAGGGTTGTAGTAACTGTGAGGATTTGGTAGCTTCTGTGGTTTTAACCTTAACGATGGATTGATTTGTGATCTTACTAGTCTGATGAAGGCTTTCGAATACAATGTTGAATATTACTAGTCTGATGAAGGCTTTGAGTGACAACTGTTGAACTAGTCTATGAGTACAATACAAGGTATAATCAGAATGGAATACATACTTATGAAGCTACACAATACATAGAATTTACCTGAGTGGCCAAAAGTAGAAGACCTTATGAAGATGGTGCCAATAAAGCAGCAGCTTGCCATTTGAGGGTGATGTGAAGGCAAGTTCTCAGGAAGTCATTTACAATGTTGGAAGTAGGACCTTCAGAATTGTATTAGTCACTGTTCTATGCTTTCCTAGTGAAGGAATCAATGAAAATTACAGCAATTATCCTTGCAAAGAACTCCATTGTTTCATATCCTTAGGCATGCAAGGGCCTCAGGTCAAGACCAAAGAGGACCAGGGGCCGAGCAAAGAGGAGTACAAGGTATATGCCAAACAACAACAATAACAAAGACCCTTTATTCCATACAGCTCAGTTTATGTGTAACAAATTGCACCATGAAGAGATCAAAACCTACAGAAAAAAGTGATTGAAATTCCCTTCTGTATATAGGCGCACAGATAATGCAATTAGTTCAGAAACATCAAGAGAAGATTGGATAACATTAGATAATAACCCAACATAGAAACTGAACAATTATCGGTCCAGCAAGGATGCTTATACAAGAAATTTTTACATTAATAACAAATTCAAAGTACAGATCAAAGTCTTCGATAAAACCACAGACAAATTACAAAGAACAAATTCTTACAAAAGTCTTCAACTTCAATATATTTCTGTACAAATCAAAGTAGCTTGAAAAATGAAAATCAAATTACAATACTAAGTTTGCAAATCTTTGACTGAAGAAGAGCCCATTCCACACTGATCTTTCTCTAGATATGTTACAGCTGTAGTAGGTTGCTGAGAGTATTTGCTGACTTTTCTTTCTTAATGAACCAAGGCAGCATCATAAAACAGGTACATAAATTAGAAGCTCAACTTCTCAAGCATAAATCAAAGCAATACCCTGGCTACCACACAAATCAGTTTCTCAAGTACAAAAATTTACTTCAGTATACAAACTAAAAGAGATTGAGTACATAATTAATGTCTGGCAAACACCATCCCAGCAAAAATAGCCTGGTCACTAATCTCACTCCCATATCATACCCAATTTGGAAATATTTAATAAAGAAAAGGGCAAAAATATGATACTATTAGTTTCTCCTTTCAGAACATTCAAAACTTCCCTTTGTAACTACAGTCTCACTTCATAGCTCCTTCCATGTTCTCTCGTCTCTAAACAATTCCTGCCCGCAGAAGTTCCTGACAAATTCAAAGATATTGAGATCGTGAGTGTTGAGTTATTTCACTAGAAACTATGATATACTGAGAGGCATCTCGATACTACAAACTATGATATAAATCACTAGAACCCAATATACGCTAGCGTCATTACTAGTTTGTAGGCATCATGTCATATTGTACACCCTAAAACAACTCATTTTCCTGGCTGAAACAGCTAGTACATATTTTATCACCCACAACAAATATACAGTTACTTGGTATATATGACATTAATTTTTAAAAATGCAGTAAAATCCGAGAATGATGGAGGTATTTGAATTACCAAAAATGTTACCACACACAATCCCTTGTATTAACAGATTAGGGAAGCAAACCATAGTAAGCACAACAAAACAGGAAAAAGAAAAGGATCCTTCAACTTTGTAAATAGAGCTGCCGAATATACCAACTGGCAATTGTTGCATCATTTCTTCCTCGTCAAGGAAAGCACCCAGTAGCAGGTTGTGAATAATAGCCTGATTTTCGTCCACAGTAAATCAATCGCACATCCTTCACAAAAAGACCCACTTAACAATAAGATCTCCATATTAATACAATAAAGTAACCAAAACAAAAAAGCCATGTATTATATATTACTAGACATTGATGATGATGATAATAATACAATAAGCTGATCAACAAAAAAGCCATGGGCCCATGAATTATAGTCGGTTTCTTCTCTGTAATCAGGTTCGTAACAGAAATAAACAGGACGAGGAAATAAAAAGAGAGATTCTTTCATAAAATGGAAGACTGAACTTTCAGGCTGAAATGGAGAAGAATGTGATACTATCTAGTATAGAAAAATGATGAGATCACTTGGGCCCAAAAATGGCTAAAGAAGGACGGATGTACAGAGGAAAAGAGAGAACATATGGGAAATTCTAGTAAGATAAATTAAAAAGAAAAGCTTCGGTACCCTTTTTATTAGGTGTTACATGACATTTTTCTTTATCAGTTGGACGATGGTTGATGCCAGAGCTAGGGACTCCCTGTACAATATCAAAGCCATACTCAAATAAAAAAAATTTAACTTGCTACTCATAGGACCTGCACCTTTCAAGTTCCACTCAATCCGTAAATCAACTAACAATAACTTTATACTTTGAAGTACATGATTAACTACCAGATACAAGTTCATTAGACAGAAACAAAATGTTTAGCAGAACACATGGTTTCTTTTCGAATTAAGGATGTAGATGCAGCATGTTCAAAACATGTTAATTGATAATTCTGAACATGGAATATAGAGAGAGTTACCTTTTCTATATTGAATAGAAGATGAGAAATTCTAGATCAAAGTTCGAATATATCTTGATTTCTGCCTAATGGATATAAAATAGTAAAAAGATGCTTAGTCAATGGGCAAGCTTAATTCCACTCAGTAGTCATTACTAAAACATAATGTTTAGCGTCATTACTAGAACACTAGCGTCATTACTAGAACACTAGAACATTAGCGTCATTACTAGAACATAATGATATAAATCACTAGAACCCAATGTTTAGCGTCATTACTAGAACATAATAGTCAATGGCCAAGGTTTCTATCAACAGACTACAAACAGCTGCAGGATCTTGGTTACTGGTTAATATGTTGTATAATCTTTGTTGCATGTAGTTGAACTACTTTTATTATGTTGCATGACAACTGATGAGAGCAGAAGGCTAATGCCACACTATAGTAGAGAAATAACCTGCCGATACCAATAATAATAATGCAAAACCTTACTTGTTAAATAGCTAATACTCAAGCATCGTTGTCAAGTTGGCCATATTATTTCTCTCGGAAGACCTGCATACCTAATATTCAGATTTTAAGTGACCAAAAAAAGTATCAAGTATTATCCAACACAAAACTTGCTACATAAAGAATTTAGTTATGGATTAACATATTCAACAAGAAAGCCTTATCCCAAATATTTGGGTCACCATATTATCAACTAAATATAGGATACAAATAAATAAATATAAGAAGAGCCACCATTTTGTCTTCCCGCCTCCATAAACAATTAAATCTTTTGTCAGGATTTAATTGGGATACTATATATATCTGAATAGCCAAGTTTTACATTCTACTCTTCTCTTAAACTACCATACTGTAACTTGAATAGGATGCGAATGTCCTTTATGGTGTTTCAACTATACCCAACTTTAGAGGTCAAGATGTTGATCTTTTCCTGCTGCCACCTGACATACTTAGATTTTACGGGGAGACCCTCTTGTTCATATGCTGTCTTGTTCATACGAAGATAATGATTCAAACAACCGACCCCAAAATTAATGAATTTGTATAAAAAAAAGCTTCATTGTTATTATTGGCAGGTGAATAAGGTACCTAGATAGGACCCGACCTGATTGCAGGATATTATTACTGAAGAACAATTATTGAGAACAAGGATAAGAGAGGCAACAGTTGAAAATAAATTAAATGGAAAAAGTTTAACATAATTAAGAAGAAAAACTTTTTTTTTTATCATTGTACTGCAAATTTTATGTGTACAGTTTCTAAATGACCCGAGAACTTGTAATATCTGATTACTTTATAAACAACTTCATAAACACTTGTGGATATGAAAGTTGGTTACATGAATAATCTAAACCCGGCTAATGTACAATTTCAACTTGTACTACATTCAATAATTGAACTATAGACTTCAGTAAATTAAAATTACCTAGTGAGTTCTTGGAAGTGCTTGTGAACCACCCGGATCAGATTGACCACTGTTTATAATATTGTTTACCTGAAAGTTCAACATATTCTCAATTAACTCATTAAAATGAGACAAGGATAAAAATTATTAAACTTATACAATACCTTAGCTTTGCTACACCCAGTCCTGTAATGACCCTTTTTTCCACAAAATCCGCATGTTTTTCTTTTTTTAGTAGCCTCTTTTTGAGACAATTCTAATCCGGAAGATAATCTGGAAGGAAGTCTTGTTCGCCCTTTATGCCTCTGAGATGTCGTAGGATCACGAATATTAATTTCAGGAATTAAACTTGATAAATTTTGGGATACGGTTGGTGCAATAGGATCAACTTGGTTATTCATTCCTTGGGATGGCACATCATCTCCTTCAGACAATCTTAAGTTATCATATTCTTCTAACTTGCTTGTTAGAAACCTATCAAATTCAGCAGCAAAGTTAGGCACCTTATATGCAACCTCCAAAGCCTTGTTGCATTTGTAACGAATACCCCAATGAAGATTACGATCCACTTCAGAATTTTCAATAGTAGCACCCATGCCAACATCTCCAAATCGATGTCGAGATTTAATGGTCCATCGCTTCAAAATATAACGATCCGGTATCTCTGGAATATGTTTCTTCCACAATATGCACAGGGCATGTCTGTAAAGTAATCCAACATAATCAAAATGTCTACAGCCGCATGAAACTACAACCCCATTAGAATCATATAACACAGTCCTCCATTTACTTCTCTCTTTTGTCGCCCGCCCAACAAGATATGTAGTTATTGTTCCTTCTTTGTGCACTTTATCAGCCCAATAAATCTGGACATCCTTCATTTCTTGTTTGAAAATATAAAACAAGGCTCTTGTATAGCATCTACTAGCTTGCTCCTCAAGTGGCCATTCTAAAGATAGTACGGGCCTAGTATCGATAGTTTTAAAATCTTCATCCTCCTCAGCTTTTCGACGACTTGCCAATGCCTTGTCATATTGAACGACAAACTCAGTTAAGGGTGTACTTGCATGAACATATGTATCAAAAAAAGCATTTATGCTTTCCGCTCTTTGACTTGTACGCGTGCCTGCATGAAACTTATCATTCAAATAACAAGATAACCAACTAGCTCGTCGCTCCCACAACTTTGGCAACCAACTTTTTTCTCGTAGCCTGTACGTTGCCATCATCTCTTTCCAACAATCTTCGGCTTCACATATACTGCTACTACTTCGTAGTCTATTGAAATGCAATTCAAACTCGGATCCGTAGATAGCTTTAAGATGGACCATATGCTCTCCAACATTCTTGTCTAGATGCCAATCACAATATCGATGTATAGTATTTAGAAAAACTCTAGCAATTGCATTCCCAATAGCTGCATCCTGATCAGTAATGATAGCTCCTGGTGATTTACCCCCCATACATTTAAGCCACTGCTCAAATAACCACACAAACGTCTGCTCTGTCTCATCAGCTAACAATGCACATCCGAACAAGGTAGATTGTCGATGATGATTGATACCAGTAAAAGGAGCAAATGGTAAACAGAAATTATTAGTACGATATGTCACATCAAATATAATTACATCACTAAACTTTTGGTAGGATTCTTGTGATCTTCTATCAGCCCAAAAAATACTTCTTAATGTGTAGTCATCATCTAATTCAATGCTTGAGTAAAACTTCGGATCTTGGTCCTTTTTTTTCGATAAAATGCTTAACAATTTTAGCACAATTTTTGCCCAAATTGTTCTTCCTCTCAACTCTTAGGTGATCATGGACTTGTTGTGGTGTAATCAAGTGTTGTAGGTCAGGCTCGAAGGAATTGACCACTCTTGCAATGCTTGCGTTTGATATGCCTTCGCTATGAAGCTGAGTAATTAAGTTCTTCACTACTGGTTGACGGTGGACCTTCTTATGAGACCGATGCTTTATTGCTTTCGATGGAGTGGATAACTCGTGATTGTTATGTTCAGGAACAAATTTTCCAACTCTCCATCTTCCTGACTTTGTAAGATAAATCTTGATCATTGCTTTGCAATCAACCCGTATCTCACGACGATGATATACCTCTTCGTCCACAATTGGTTTCTTCAAGACTCTTTTTTTTCCTTCCTTGCTACATACAATTAATCTGGATATGACTAAATTGGGATCAGACCTAGACTTACTAGTGGATGACCATCTAGTTCCAAATCTCATCTTCAATGCATACCCGTTATAAAAATTATACGCATCCTCCTGTGTAGCAAACTCCATTCCTATCTTCGGCGTAATGGTGTCCAAATAATCTTCATCTCCATCTCCTACACCATCTCCCAAATCAACACCATCTCCTACAAAATTAAACACAATAACAAATAAACAAAATATGAATGACTTTTTCTTCAACTCGCCTATAGTGTATTTCTTAGTGTGTGTCGGACAAGACATTCTGGAAAGTACACCAAGCAAGTAAATAGCAATAGATAGGAAAGACTGGATGCGTTTGATATACCAGCAGAGGAGAGGTGACCCTCTTCTCTACAGCGAGCACGACACCCTCCTTCGTCTTCAGCTTGATGGCTTCGATGGTGTACTCCATCTGGAACAGCCTCCCCACCGGGGGAGAAGGTGTTGACTCCTCGATCATACTCGGTCCTTCACACACCGAAACCTAAATTTGTCAGTAAATGAAGAGGAATAAAGAAAATAGGGTTTGAAAGGATTCGCTTTTTAACCTGGGGAGAGACATGGTTTGAAGAAGAGGGAGAGAAACCCTAGAGGCGGCAGGGTGGAACCCTTCGGGGTGGGGGAGGGGGAAGCCGAGGGGTGGGGGAGGGGGCTCTGGAACCCTTCGGGGTGGGGGAGGGAGAAGCTGAGGGGTGGGGGAGGGGGAAGCTTCGGGGTGGGGGAGGGGACTCTGGAAGCCGAGGGGTGGGGGAGGGGGCGGTGGATGCTTCGGGGTGGGGGAGGGGGCAGCCGAGGGGTGGGGGTGGGGGGCGGTGGATCCCGAGACCCTAGGGCACAGAGGGGTGGGGGAGGGAACGAATAAGGGAGGTAAGGATGGCTGTGAGGTATGGTTGAGAGATTAATTAGGGGACTTAAGTGCAAATAAATCACTTAAGTGTCATTTGTAAGATGGAGGGCTGGGATGGTGCCACTTCACCGCCACCCTCATTTGAGAGTGAGGTGACATCTCACCTCCCTTATTCTCTCTCTCTCTCTCTCTCTCTATATATATATATATATATATATATATATATATATATATATATATATTGTTTCGTATTTCCTAAATAAAAGTTTAACCTTTAAATTTCTCCGTTCAACTCTTCAACTTCTTATCATAAACTAGTAAATGCACATGCGTTGCACATAAGAAAGGCGCTCTTATGCAAAGGGCATTGACTATCCCTTTTGACATGCTCCTTCTCAAAAAACAAAAAAGAAAGGCGAGCGAAGTGAGAGTGAGGTGAGGCGACCGAAGGGAGGGTGAGGTGAGGCGGCGCCTTTCTTCAGCTTGCTTGTTCCTGTTCGTCCATTCGGGACGGGGCAGGCAGCCCACATACATGAAGAGAAGAAGACCTTGTCTGTCGGTCGAAGAAGGCAACAAAATACGTGGAAGCAACCGATGCTTTGATCATTCAGTTGACTCCTTGATGCCAGTCTGTGCTTGCTTTCATGCTGGCAAAAGTGGGGGTTTCGGCCGGTTTGTTTTACCTACTATTGGATTTGAACCAATGACACTCGCCGTATGAAAGCGATACTCTAACCGCTGAGTCAAGTAGGTCAAGCTGAGTCAAGTCAGAGAAAATAGACTATAAGAGAAAGCCAACCAAAGCGCAACCAGAGTTCTCCGCGGGGTGGAGCGCTAAGAAAGAGAAAGCGTTATCGCTATACGATACGAAATGAAGCAGCGGCTAGCACGCTAAGATGAACCACTTGAAAAACCTTTCTTTCTCGGTCGTCTGTCTTAATTAATGTTGTAATGCGGTCGTTCTCTGCAGCATTGGTGTTTTCACTCCCCACTCTCCACCATAACCCAATTTTTCTACCATATCTCAGGAGTAGTCAAAGGAAGTACGACGGGCATTCTTGAATTCGGGGTTGGCACGCGAGGAAACCAGACAAGGAATTCTATCCCCTTCACACGATCTCAAACCTGCTACTGCTACCGGAAAGAGATCTGATCTGCAAAGCCGGCTTATAGAAAAGCGGTACATGGTACGGTATGCTTCCCGCAACAAGAAGAGGAGTTTTGTCGCTTCGCTCTCTATAGGCCTCAACCGCTTACTGAAAGTATAAATTGATCCACCGGACTTTCGGAACAAAACGGAACGGATAGGATATGATAGATTTCAACAAGCTTTACCGAACCGAACGGAAAGAAGAAAAGAGACCGGAAGGACACGGAAGGGAAGAGATCGGAAAGACTTAAACCAGCTTTACCGTGCTAACCAGAGCGGGAGGAAGGACAGAGGATAAACCTTGAATTGAAGCCCTAAATTTTGAAACTTCTGACTTTTCGGTCGGGGATGGGCCTCATTCTCGATGAGCTTCAAACTCTTTATATTATAAGTTAGAAAAACAAATCTTAATTTATAAATATTTTTAAAAATCAACAATATTAAAAAAATTACGTGCAACGCATGTACATTTACTAGTTTATGATAAGAAGTTGAAGAGTTGAACGGAGAAATTTAAAGTTTAAACTTTTTATTTAGGAAATACGAAACTATATATATATATATATATATATATATATATATATATATATCTCCAATGGGCACATCCATCTAATGAGCAAATGAGCGCACGTATTTTCAGCCGTAGGATCTTGGATTAAGTTTGAGATGGGATCAAATTAATTAAGAGAGATTATTTTCTCTCTCTCTCCTACTACATTATCGGCCAAACCAACGAGGTCAGTGGTTCGTGATGTCGATCTGTGCGGCCATGAACCTCTTCGGCTACCTCATGATCTACCTCGCCATCACATCCGTCTACATTTGCGTCGACGCGCACTCGAAGTCCTTCACGAACACGGGCCCGCTCGTGACGTGCGTCAATAACTTCCCGGACAGCCGGGGCGATATTCACCGAGCTATACCACGCCATTTACAACAACGACTCAAAGTCTCTCGTGCTTCTGATCGCTTGGTTCCCTGTCCCCATCTCCGTCATGTTTGTGCACACAATCAGGATCACGGAGGAAGAGTAAAATAAGATGTGTTTAATAACTCTTTGTTTGGATTTGAAGTTTCGAATGAGAGGAGAAAATAAAAATATAATAGTTACAAAAATATCTTTATTACGTGTGGCATAAATTTTTACAAAACATATGTGGTCATCAACTCAACATATGCATAAAATATATGTAGTCATCAGCTATCTCTCCTCAATTTTTTTGACACGCCTGGACGATTTTTTATCTATCAAATATATGCGGCCATCAACTTAACAGATACATAAAAAACATAGTCGCTAGTTTTTTTTAAAAAAAATCTTATAATTTTCAACTATGGGTAATAAGTGAAAGCGAGAAGAGACGACGTACCTGGACGGGAGCAAATTCGAAATTTGTGTTTGGATTTCCATAATATACATAATTACTGTTTATGTCTCAAAAGTGTCAAAAAATAATTAGTAATATTTTTGGTACACTTTTGGTGACACTTTTGAGACATTAGTGACATTTTTGGAATCCAAATACTAATTATATATATTATGAAAACTCAAATACAAATTTTAGAACTTATCTGAGATCCTAAGTTTAAATTTTCCTTTTAATTCCGTGACATATGAAATACTTTCTCATCATAACTGATGAGGTCAATACAAAAATGCACAGTCAATAAAAAAATTGATAGATAAAATGTATAAAATTTTGACGCGAACAAAAATCTCTTACGGCACCTACGTTCTATTACAAAACAAATTTCACCCACCAAAATTAGATGGAATATTCAACCCCAATAAATTTTTTACATACAATAAATTAAAGATCAAAATTATCTTGGTGGATAAACAAAACTATTTACAAAATAATTTGTATAAAATAAAAATATTATATGTTAATTTTTTTTTTATTGAGAGTGAACATCTCACATAGTTTTGATGTTTATACAACCGTTCTACTGAAGAATGGTAAACTGACGATTCTAAAAGTTGAAGTGGATAGTTCATTTATAGAGCAAGACAACTTTAAAAGATAAAGATATTCTCAGTGCCTAATAGATAAATCAGATAGGGACAGACAGAAATTTATAAGAAAAAGATCAACCTCGAATGTAAAAAAAAAAATATTAAAATTTTGTTCCTCAACCATTTTATATATATATATATATATATATATATATATATATATATAAAAAGGAATATGAGTTATAGGTTCATAAATGTACTGATGCACATGGGATATATGAATCCATTCTTATTGGTCCACATGTGTTATGAACCTATGACTCATATCCCGTTTACCCATATATATATATATATATATAAAAAGAGAGAGAGAGCATCATAAATTTTGTTCCTCTACCATTAAAAAATAAATATTATGAAAGTAAAACATTATATATATATATATATATATATATATATATATATATATATATATATATTAAAATTTATATTTTTTTGAGAGGACAAAACATAAAATTGATGAAATTTTTTTAAAAAGGACAGAAATATTTAATTCTGGAAGAAAAAATTTAGTGGGAACAACTGTCCCCACTCACCCCCATGAATCAGATGCGACGGAACCAGGATATAGATCTCATTGTTACAACTTGCTAGGCAAAAAAATGAATTTATTTATACATTTTTGGGTAATTTAGTTTTAGGGTATTGTATAATATTAAAAATTTATGTTTAGGTCTCCATATTGTCTAGAATAAGATTTGGTTTTCATCTTAACGGTTGACTTGGATGACCGTCTAAAATAGAAACATAAACACAAAATTTGAATATTATACGAAACCCTATAACTAAATGGAAATATGTAAGGATTTTTTGACTTTGGTTATTTTTTAGTTGGGCTAATTAGAGTTTAGACCCTGGATTTTATACAAGCTTAGAGTTTAGGCCATGACTTGTCCATTTAGAAAGTTTAGACCCTATATTTTTATTATTTGTTTTATTTTTTTTTTCATTATATCCTCTCTTTCATGCTTGACAATGAAATATTCTTATATAGACTAGGGAGAGTATAACGGAAAAAATGAAACAAATAATAATAAATCATGGTATGAGCTTTCTAATTGGACAAATTAGGGCCTAACTCTAAGTTGGTATAAAATTTAGGGTCTAAACTCTAATTAGCCCTATTTAGTTTTGCACTATGATGATTATGTGACTTGGATTATTTAGTTTTGTTATAACCAATCGAGTGCGAGACTTGTGACACTGTAATTTGTTCTATTCTGATCATAACAATCACAACCTTCTTGACGGTAGTTTCGGAAATAATTTCATGGACATCGTATATCGTCAGATATCTCTCGTCTCGCTCGTATTGTTGAATGCTTGTTACTCAAGAGCCCTGAAAAGTTTTGTGGATGTTAAGATTAGGATAAAAGCAAACAACAATGTCACAAGTCGCATTCTTCATTGGTTATGAAACAAAATTAAATTATCGAAGTCTCCACAATCCTTACATATTTTTGTTTATTTTTATGATTATAAAATTGTATTTATGCCTCATCTTTATAAGTTCAGTCTAAGTAAGCCGTTAAGACGAAAAATAAACCCTCTTTTGGAGATCTCCAATGCTAAGTTTACTACCAATTGCTTACAACCCTCTCACCTTCTGCTATGTGGGCCACATCCGGCTCCACCTCTCCCTCCAATGAACGGCTGCCACGTGACTTTTCTGTCATGTGACGGCCATCCAGACAGCCATCGGGTTCCATCTCTTCCTCCTCCTCCAATGGACGGCTACCACGTGACCGCCACGAGACGGTTGTAAGAGAGTTGTAGGCATTTGATTGTAGTTATAGCATACCCCTTTACCATATTGTCAAAACACTCACCCTTCAATGGACGGCTGTCACGTGACCGCCATGAGACGGTTATAAGAGAGTTGTAGGCATTTGATTGTAGTTATAGCATACCCCTTTACCATATTGCCAAAACACTTGTGTTTGTGACATGTAGGGGTAGTAGTGGAACAAGAGTTGTTGAGAATGGCATTCCAATTGCACATTTATTACTAGATATACCAAGGAATTAATTTATCTGCCCCATGTGACTTCTTAGTATACTCTAAAGATTTGCAAAGAAGATATTTGGGGAAGTGTGAGATACATGCGGAACTCATTTATAAAAGTACTTGTGTTTGGGGGTGCTAAGAGCATCTCCAATCTTATCATTTTTTTGTGTTTTTATTTTTATGTGGTATAAAGTACAAGATAATATTTTTTTCTATATGATAAAATTATATTTACACAAAAAAATGAGATAGAAAAATATTCTCCAATGCAAAAGTATTGAGAAGACAATAAAAACTATTTTTTTTAACTTTTAAGATAATTTTTTCACTTCTTCCTTTTTTTATAATTTTTTTTGTAAAATAATTGATAATGTGGAATAAAGTCATTGTGAAGTCCATTGTCTAGATCTAGCCAACAAACTTTACATTGTCCTTGTCATGTCATTGTTATGTCAACTTCACAACAAATTTCACATTTGTATTGGAGATTTTTAAAAATAAATAATACGTTATGATTCCTATGTGTCAACCATTTTTTTTCAAACTCACAACATGGTTGGAGATGCTCTAAGAAGGGTCGCTCAATGTCATATTTTTAGAGATTGCTCTCAAATCTTATTATTAAACATTTCAATAATGCTAAGTTTACTACCAAATGCTTACAACCTTCTTGCAACCATCTCTCTCCCCTGCTATGTGGGCCACATCCGGCTCCACCTCTCCCTCCAATGAACGGCTTTCACGTTGCGTTCCTGCCACATGAGGCCACCCGGACAGCCACCAGGTCCGGACCTAACCTAGGTACGGTCCAGGTGTTATCGGTTTGGACCGGTCTATATCTGTCCAAGATTATATATTTATACTATTCAATGCATCGTATAGGAATATGTTCAATGCATTTCTTTCCAATTCATTCCCCGGCTGTGCAATATGGTTGTGTGTGTGTGCACACACACACAACACACACACACACACACACACACACACACACGAGAAGAGTGCTCACATGTCTCATATATATTTATATATGAAAAAAAGATATATGAGTTATAGACTTATATTTCTACATGAGCAAATGCACATGTGAATCAATAGAAATGGATTCCTATATCACATGTGCACCCATGTGCACTAGTACATTTCATTTATGTTGGTCCACATGTACATGATTCATATAAGAATATGAACCTATGACTCATATCCGTTTATTATATATATATATATATATATATATATATATATATATATTTTGACATTGAATGTTCAGATTTACCTATCTCAAGTAGATTATTCAGTCAGCCTCCATCTTGACTATATCCACAAAGATATGGTCAGTAATGGTTCCATCGAATGAAAAAAATTATTTGCTTTCCAAAAAAAATGCATTGCATAGGAATAATGTTTGTATGGATTGAGAACTGGATTCACAAAGAACATATTAAATATGGATTACTCTTGTACAATTTTAAAGTCATTCTGCAAACAAAAACTCTTAGGTCTCATTTGGTTCACAGATTTAAGAGATCGAAGAAAAAGAAAACTTGTTCCTTTTCTTTGTTTGGTAGCCACAATCTTGGAAAGCATTTTTCTGTCAGGAGAAAAAAGTAGATAGGAAAATTGTTGCTCTCAAAATTCTTGGAATTGATTTTTTTCTCCTCATTTTCAAGCAATTTTTTATGTCATTTTCACCGCCTTTCCATCATTTATTACAAGAAATTAAGGCAAAGATAGCCTTGTGTCATTGTCTATTTTACCAACACATTTTTTCATAATATAAATTTTTTTTTTAAAAGATAAGGACATTATGGAAATATTAATATATTTTTTCTTTCCTTTCCTGCAACAACCAAACAATGGAAAGGAAATCAAATAATCTTTCCCAAATGGTTTTCTTGTGTTTACCAAACATAGAAAAAGAAAATCTAATAGGAATCTTACTTTCTCATTCCCATAGAAAATACAAGCGAATTCATTTCCCTTCCGTGAATCAAACGAGGCCTAAGATTGAAGGAGAGAAAAATAAGTAGAGTTAGGTGGGGTTAAGTGAAGGAAAATTAAGTAAAGGGGACTAGAGACAATACATATAACCTTGCTTGAATTGGAGGAAGAGTTAAATTGGGTGTGTTTAATAATTCTTGTTTGGATTAGATGTTTTAAGTGAGAGGAGAATTAATAAAAATACAATTTTTACTAAAATATCTTTACTACATATGTCATAAAATTAAATTTGATTGGAATTTTAATTAGAACTTGTCAAAATATCTTTACAAACGAGGAAAGCTACGAAGCAGCATGTTGAAAACAAGAAGAAAAAAAAGAGAAAAAAATCAAGATATTTTATAGGACAAATAAGAAATATTTATGTTTTTTTTAAATAAAATTCCTCAATCCCGTTCGTTAACCCTCCGATTTGGGGATTAAAAAAAATAGACAAAAGATGATTAAACAAACCATCACTTAACAATCTATAACCCTTCTCATAAACCCCCACCTCAAACAAAGCATGATTTTTTTTTTCCCACTTAACTTTCGCTGACTTAAATCTCTTAACCCTCAATCCAAGCGAACCCTTCCTCGTTTGGTTCGCGGAAAGGGAAGAAAAATAAATAAATTTATTGTTCTTTCATTTTCTTTAAAAAAAAAAATATAATTTCCATTATTTTATTTTATTTTGCATTGAAAATCACTTTACTTTTCTTCTACATTCCTAACCAAACGAGGTAGAGTACTGTTGATAGGAATAGATGTTGTATATGAAAAGAAGATATATCTCATTATCTTGACAGACTCAAAGTCAATTTTCTTGAATGTAGACTTGACAAAAACAAAACAGAGATTGAACATAGAGCAAATGTTTTCCTAAAACCTAGAAGAAGAATTTCAAAAAAAAATTGAAATTCATAGTTAAAGTCTAAAAAGAAAATTCAAAGGTTAGATAGGGAACATGCATGGTTGACCTTGGCCCAGAACGACCACCCAGAACCCACGGATCAAGAGTGCCAAAAAAGCACTTGTTCCAACCATTTAGTTAATCAAGATTAAGATATTATATATATGCTTTATTTTTCAAAACTAACTTAATAATCCACGTCATAATCTATGTTGTTCGTTGTCCTTTAGTTCTAAATAGGACATCCATTTTATTTTTTGCATGCATTTTCTCTCTCTTTAGTTTTATGTCAAATTAAAGCATGTAATACTAGATATGTAAATTGAGAAAACATTTTGGATTCTTGTTAATTTCAAATATCCTGAACCTGTTCTGGGATCATAGATCTCTCTGGATGCATTTTAGCTTCGTCAATGCTTCACACCATTGTTCTTGCTAACTTGTCAGAAAAAAAAGCGTGGTGGGGAGCATCGCTAGTGTTGTTCTTTTTTGCATATCTAGATTCACATATTTTTTTAAGATTTTGATATTCCAAGAGCTTACGAGCTAATTGAAGATGGTTTTTGTTACACATTAATAAACGTACATTTTATATTGGTATTTCCACCGACACATTTAACAATATTTATTTTATATTTATTAATACATATTTTAAATAAAAAATTATAATAAATGTGCTGATGGAAATATCCATCTAAAATATACATTCATCCATGTATAAACAACATATGTTAAAAAAATCCATTGAAAATTTACAAAAATAAAAAACAAAACAAAATAAAGACCATGTTATTTGGTTATTCGGAATGGGGACTTTTGGTGGGAATACCAATTCTCAACGGTTCTTTTACGTCAAGAATAAGAACATTGGAACTCTACATAAAGTATGTGAAAGCAGATTCCTCGAATATGACGGATATATTATATGACAATCTTCCAACACTTGAATATTAATTCGGTTCAACCAAACAACAAAAATTAGAATTCCAACTTATTTTGTGGTTAGTTATTCGAATGCAAAATTACCATCAACCAAATTTTTTTTTTTCCAAGTCCATCTATCTCCGCAAAATTGTGTAATATTTTCCATGAATAGAGGAGATTGGATCCACACTGCTCGTGTATCTTATCTCTCATCAATTTCTCTCAAATTCACTCATCCTCACCATCTAAGGAGACTAGAAGCTAGTAGGTACAAGGAGCTTGGAGAAGAAGAAATTTGGCTTGGTGTTTGTGTCCACAACGTGTCCTATTGAACTTTCATTGGTAATCCATCTCCCAATAGGTACATTCTGAAATCTTTCCTCTAATTAGTTTTATTTGATAATTTAGAGCATGTAGATTGCACCTATACCTTAGGGCTACCAATAAGGAGGAGTTTGGACTCCTATTGACCCAATTTGAGACTTCTACATTGAGTTTTGTGCTCATTTTTGGAGAAATTCGATAATGGCACACCAAGTGGTTGTCATTAGGTTTGTTAGACCTAATTAGAGATAGATTGCTCTTGTGAGGGTATATACGTGTCCACAAATGGATATGAGTAGGACATATCATGATACGGTGTGATACGGGGCCCTAATTTGGGGTTTTTGTGCTTATTGATGTAATTGCTCTCTAATATTCATGGTACCTAATCATAATAGATATATAATTGTATTTAATACGTATTTATAGTATTGGTTGAAAACTACTAAAAATTGTGGGATTCACGACGTTTTTAGCGACGTTAAATTAAGTTGTCGCTAATATTAAAGATATCAGCGACTCCAAAGAATAACGTCGCTATAAGTCGCTGTTTGGCGACATATAGCGACGTTTAGCGACGGTAATTCAGTTTTTAAAAGAATAGTCGCTATAAGTTTATTTAAGGTCGCTAAACGTCGCTGAGTTATATTATTAGCGACGTTTTTAGCGACGTCAAATTAAGTTGTCGCTAATATTAAAGATATCAGCGACTCCAAAGAATAACGTCGCTATAAGTCGCTGTTTGGCGACATATAGCGACGTTTAGCGACGGTAATTCAGTTTTTAAAAGAATAGTCGCTATAAGTTTATTTAAGGTCGCTAAACGTCGCTGAGTTATATTATTAGCGACGTTTAGCGACGTATTTAGCGACGTTAATATATTAAATATTTACTGACTTATTTAGCGACGTCCATGACGTCGCTAAATATTTATATTAGCGACGTCATTATCTAGCGTCGCTAAACGTCACTAATTTAATTCATTATTAGGGCTGACAAATTCCTTTTCCCCTTATTTCCTTCGATCTCTCTCCCAAAATTTTAACCCCCCCTTTGTCGTGTCCGGCTCCCCTCCTCCCTCCGGAGTCCCCTCCTCCCTCCCGGCGCCCCACCTCAGCGACCTCCCTCTGGCCGGCGTCCCCTCCTCCCTCCGGCTCTCCTCCTCCCTCCGGCGGCTCCTCCTCCCTCCGGCATTCTCCTCTCTCCAGCTCCCCTCCTCCTCACTCGGTGAGATCTCTCTGTCTTCTTTCTCTGTCTCTCTCTCTCTCTAACACGACACAACACGATACGACACGACACCACACGACACGCACATAGATTGATTGTCCAGGTCATGGGTACATGTATGAAAAGTGACAGCATCTAAATCACCCGGAAGGGAAGTTGACTGTACAAAGAAACTGTGAAATAATTATTACATATTCCTTTTAAAAGAAATATATGTAGTACATTTATTCATAATTATTTTTGCAATAATGATAGTGCTTATATACCTATCATTTGGTTTTAAACTGTAAATTGTTTGACATGATTTATTACTTGTTGTGTTGTTAGTTCATCCTTTCAAGGAGTTGCAATTTTAGATTTATCATAAGATTAGTCCTGCTGAACCGGATAAACTTATCCTACAGTTGGGATCAGAAATTTTTAGGATATCTAGTAACTAGTTAAATATATGATTATATCATATAGCACGTTTGCAATAATGGATACAATACATTCTAACAATGTTTTGTTTGGAAAAATTAACAGATGATCGACTTTTATTTCAACGATTTCTTCAGTTATTTAGACATCAGAGAGAGAGAGTGGTAATTCCTGTGGTGAATTGTGCCAGTCATGGCCCAAGATAAATAGCTTTGGATTTTGGAGAGTAAAACTCATTCCCCCAAGTTTAGTTTTTCCAACAATTTTCAATTTCTAATATATTTAACAATGAAGTTATCACATCTTGACATTATTGAATTTAGTTTTTATAAGTTTGGTTTGGTTTGGTTTATTTAGATTTACTTCTTCTTTTTTATAGATTTATTTTATATGGTTTTGTTTATATCTATAATAGGTTTACTTTAAGACAAGTTTTATTATTAGTTTTAGGTCAAGTTTCCATACTACTTTATTCGAGTACGTATAGGACTGTTCGTTTTAGTCCAAGAAAAGGTTCTAAGGATATCCACTAATGGCATAATATGGTATGTAATTTTTGGTTGAAGGCCACATAAAGGACTAGGGGTGGACCCGAAGAGAAATTGGGTTGAGGCTGTTAAAAAGGATATGGATTTTGCTAATGAGAGAGGAGATGACCCTTAATATATCTGAATGGAAGATAAGGATTCATGTAGTCAGCCCCAAAGGTTTGCTATAAAGGCTTTGTTCTCTCTATGTAGGCATAAAAGAACAATGAGAAGTTGATGAATAATATTTGAGACTTCTCTCCATGGTTGCTTGTGTCATCCAAGATTGGATGTAAAATCCTAACTATTGACCCCGTGATTCAGTTTCATGAAAGTTTCAAGGAATTCCTCAACGATTTTTAACTTTTAAGATGTTTCGACAATAGCAAGTTCATGCATTAACTTCTTATGTTTATATATTCAACTATAGCCAATTATATTTTGAAGCATTACATTATGTTGTTAGGATCGATCTCATAATAATGAACAACAAACATTAGCCAAAACTACATTCAAATTTTAATAACTGGCATTATGATGACTCATTAATCTAAAGTTGAATTTGAACTAGACTATATATTAACATTATTTATTCCTCTCCATATATATTGGTGCCTTGTCCGCATTCGATACTCTCCAGAATACACAGGACATGCCAAAATCAGTGTCGTGTGGACCGCTTTGTATTTACTGCCTCGTGCTGTATAAATATCCGTGTAATATCCATTGTGGGTATTGTAAACGATGAAGAGGTTGATGTCGAGTTCAAGGAGGTTGATGAGGTAAACAACTTAGGCAATATGTTGTAGGTGCCGAGAAGGCTACTGCAGACTGCTAAACATGTTGTTGAAGGCTCTGCAGTGCACTGGCTCTGCTGCTACTTGCTGAGTTTACTTGCTGTTGTGCATCCTTCCTGCTATGCACTGCAGTGTTGCTGCACACTGATTCCTCACTGTTGCACTGTGCAGTACAGCTAGCTGCTAGCACAGAGCTGGCACACTGCTCTCCCTTTACTGCCAAATGATGCACATTAAAAACTGTGAACTGCTCTCCCTAGTGACCCGAGCTCACTTAAACAACCATATGCACACACATACATACATAGGGCATTGTGTATCAAGTTAGAGCAGTTCTTACCTTCCTCCAGAGAATCATACTGTATTTAACGATTTATAGGACACATACTGTCATTTTTGCAGAAGTATCTAGAAATGGATATGAATTACTATCTGCGTCATCGTTCGTGGATGTACAACCATCATCCAGATGACATGTGCGGTGTGTATGATAAATTCATTGACGGTGTACAACAGTTTCTGCAGTTCGCCAAGGCGTTCCCTCAGTATATGGACGGTACCAAAATTAAGTGTGTGAGATGTCGCAACTTGAAATATCATCCAGAAGTGGAAGTCACATATCATTTGTACTCGAAGGGCTTCACGCTGAATTACTATCAGTGGACCGCGCACAGAGAACTTGTGTCTCCAGCATCAGAGTCGGAGCCTTATGTGGAGCCATATATGGATGTCCATGACCACGCTGCTTACGGCGACGAGTGGGTGAACATGATTTTTGATGCGGCGGGCCTAGTTTCAATCCGGACAATCATGATGCAGCTGAGGAGGCACCGAATGCCGATGCTGTAAAGTTTATGGAGTTGCTGGAGAATACAAGGACTCCATTATATCCTGGTTGTGAGGATCATTCACCGTTGGAGGTGGTTACATAATTGTTGAGCATCAAGTCCGATTTTAACATGTCGCGAGAGTGATATAATCGACTGATCGATTTGATTATAGAGATCTTGCCAGAGGGTGCAAAGTTGCCTAAAGACTTCTACAGATCTAAGAGGATGGTGAGATCGCTCTGGATGGGATACGAGAAAATTGATGCATGTCACAACGGGTGCATGTTGTACTACAAAGATGACAAGGATGAAGATGCGTGCAGACGTTACGTGGGACGAGTAGTTCGAAAAAATCGACGCATGTCACAACGGGTCCAGTATATCGATCAGTCACATCTCCGACTGTGATGACGTTACGTGGCATCACTCCTGGGATGAGTAGTTCCAGGCCTGATAGTATTCCCTCGTCCAGCGTTCCTCCTGCTGACGGAACCATGAAAACAGATGAGCATATGGAGGAGGTAGTGCCGACGTTGTCCCAGCATCAGCTAGATCCTCCATGCGCACCTCCAGAGGAGACGAGGATAAAGATTTGGGCCGACGGTACAAAGTAAGTCAATTAGATGGTTTAGCATCATATATATCGTGTATTTCTTTATTCATCATATATTGAACTTTTTGATCAAAATAATTATCTCTGTATAGATATCGTCCATCGTCGGTTCATAGACGCCTGGGCCTCTTTCTGAGGAACAACTATGGTGGCCCTTGGATCAACTACTCTGAAGCTCCGGAGGAGAGGAAGGCGTTCTGGTTTGCGCACTTCAAGGTAAAAGTATATTATATAAATCCTCTAATTTATGCATATTATATAACTTATCCGTGATGCTCACTTACTAAATTATTTATCGTAGCAAACGTATTTCGATCCTCCGTACCGGGCCGAGTTGATCGAGCAGATATTTTCTGCCGTTACCGCCAAGCTTATCCGTGATGCTCTGGATGACCAGAAGGCTCGTGATCGTGCTGGAAAACCGATCCAAGGTTGTATCACGCCTGAGCAGTGGACTGTGATGAGGGCTAGATTCGACGATCCGAGGTACAACGAAAGGTCTGAGAAGGCCAAGGCGGCTAGGCGAAATGCTGCAAAGTGGTGTGGTGGCTCGATTCCGATGACGGAACATTTTCGTCGTTTGGTATATTTTATTTAAGATATATTATTTTAATGTAAGTACGATAAAATGGTAGTAGGAAAAAATGTTTAATTTTAGTACTAAATAATATATTTTTAACAGGTACAGAGGGGTGAGGATGCAAACATGATGACCGTCTTCCTGGCCACCCATCGAAAGGATAGAAATCTCATTGATGAGAGGGCCTCGTAGACCTATGTAAGTACTACTTTAATTTGGGTTAATTTTAATATAACTTAGGTAATTATCGAGTATCCAAACTTTTTGTGTGAGCGGGCGACTGCTAGTGCACCTACAGCTGGAGAGGCTGATACTTCCTCGCAGCCCGCTCCAGCTCCGTCGGCTGACGAGCTGTGGGTGACCGCCGTTGGTGGTCTCCAGAGGGGTACGTACTACGGTACGGGATCCTATGGTGCCCTGGTTGTGACGTAGTCATCTAAGGCCTCCCCGACAAGTGCACATTCCCTACAGCCCTCGCAGTCGTCGGCCCGAGTCCAGGAGGCCGTTGGCCGTCAGATTGCGTTTCTCCGTGACGAGTTGCTGCGAAGGATGGAGGAGCAATCCCGGTCCCAGCCGCAGGCGGACGATGCGACGCTCATCGCATGATTTGATATTCTCGAGCGCAGCATCATGGAGCTCCGGGATTTGACACATGATCTTAGAGCCTCGACAGAGCGCAGCGTGACGGAGCTACAGGCATCACAGCTATCCATGGACGAGAGACTGACGATGATGCATGATTCAATGGTTCATAGCAGTACGAGGCTGTTATCTAGACTCGCAGAGTTGGACCCGCTACGTCCTCCTGGTGCGCCTACATCGACACAGACTCCACCGACGTCACTGCCTTCTCCATCGACATCGGTGTCGATTTCACGGGAGTAGTATGATCTGTTCTTATCCTTCATGCGCGCCGGTGGTCATCCTCCTGCAGATCCGCAGTAGTCCTAGTTAGGACCGTTTTATTATTGATTGTTTGTGTTTCAGACATTATTTTTTGTATTCTTTAGGATGAGGCTTTTAATTTGCTGTATTTTTTGTATTCTTTAGGATGAGACTCAGTTGTATAGATATTTGCTGTTTTCTTTACGACGATATTTTCTCCTGATTCGGTTTTTAATTTCAATATTTTATTTTCTTCAAATTTTATTATATTATTCATATTAAATATATGTTAATTTACCGGTGTTGAATGTTCAACCCAAGGGGGTCGGCGAACCCAGTAAATTCAACGGAGGGTTGCTCCGGTCTATTTGTACAGATTGTGAATTAATAAACTGCAGGAATAATAGTTTGAAAATAATTCAGTATTCATTTTTTTATTTTTTCACCGTATCATTAGTGACATTTTTAGCGACGTTTAGCCACGTCGCTAAAAACGTCGCTAAAAATGTCGCTAAAAACGTCGCTAAACAAAGTCGCTGTCCGTCGCAACTTGCTGACATGGCAGTATTGCCAGGTCATAGTAACGTCGCTATAAACGTCGCTACCTACGTCGCTAATTTGCGACATAAAGCGACAAATATACACGTCGCTAATTAGCGACGTTGCGTCGCTAAACGTCGCTAATCTAGCGACGCATTTACGTCGCTAGAAAATGTCGGCATAGCGACGTTTGGCGACTAGCTTAAAGGCGACTTCAGTAAAATGTCGCTAAAATTATTTAGCGACGTTTATTGATCATTTAGTGACGTTTATTTACGTTGCTAATTTGACTTATTCTGGTAGTGGAACATTGAGGGAAATTGACATGTTGGTTGATGGTGTATCATGACACCATGAAGAGTATCTTGGCATTGTACTGAAGGTGTTTGATTAATTGACTATTTTTAGAGTTATATCTATTTGGATGTTATATATATATATATATATATATATATATATATATATATATATATATATATATATATATGGATGTATATAGATATATGATGAGGAGTATTAAGGTGTTTGTGACTGTGTCACAGTGTGAGGATCAGGTGTAGGTGTAACTATGGGGTGAACATTAGTGAACTAGCACTGGGAAGGTGCAAACTAATGTTGCATTAAGAGCAGTGGGTAGCAATGTACCCAAGGAGAGTGAGGTTTATATATATATATATATATATATATATATATATATATATACTTGTGTTATAGATTGGTATGTGTGCAAGCAATGGACAGTCGAGTACATGCACTGTGTGGATGAAGTTGTATCAAATATGGGGAATTTGTGTGTGTGTTGTTATTATTTGTTAGTGTTGTTGTGGTAGATAGGAGTATCAGAGCTTAGAGTTCGAGTTCCGTTGGCTTTGAGGAATGTAGCTGTGGCTACCAGAGTTGTTGGGGGTTATTGTCTGTTGTTGTTGATATATTGAGGTATCAGTAATACTGATCATTGATGTATCAGTTAGCTAAGGGGTGTTCAACTGTGTCAGTGCTTGGGTTGAGTGTGTTTTCAAGTGTATGTGTGGAGGCTGTCAGGTAAGTATCAGTGAGGATTGAATGAGGGGTCGGTTGCTGTGTGCAACTTGTTGTGAAACAAGGGGTATACTTTAGTACCAGACATGGGGCACCAACAAACCTGTGAAGGAATGGACACTAAGTATCAGCATTCTATGGATCGGGTATAGGATTGTGGAGGCCAGGTAATCAAATTAGGAGTCTACTGTGCACTAATTAATGAAGCAGTAGCAACCTGGTGTTACACCACAGCAAGTTGGGGGCGACACTGCGGCGTTATGGAGGGAGTGGTGTCTGATGCCTTGATATCAGATATTGGTGTAAGACTTGTGGTTTGGGGTAACTAGTATATCATAGTGAGGAAAGTTGCAGTAGTTTCAATTATGAGTTAAGAGTTTAGGGTGCTAATGCTAGGTATTAAGTGTCTTGAGAATGTGTACCTATGTGCACCTACCTTCAGGAAACAGTTGGATAAAGTATAGGATTCACCATTGTTAAGGGAAAAGTATGGGGCAATGACATGTATGGGAAGTGGGCATGGATGTCCAGTGAGAGCTAAGGGTAGAAGCAGTGGCTTGTTGACGTGAGTCTAGGCATATATTAAGGTATTGATACATGATATTAATAGTTAGCTAAGGTAAGTTATATAATTAAGTTATTAACTAGTATACTTAGTATATGACTAGTATAGCTATATTAGCTAAGTTTTAGTTAGTATTAGACTAATATTGGCTAGTTGACCTTGTTATGACCTAGAACACTAAGAGTGACTAGTGGACCTAGTTAACCTAGTTTGGAGTTGGACATGGCCTAGAAGCATCATTTTAGTTAGTTCTTCATGCTCATTCTTCATTTCACCCATTTAACAGTAATACTTGATATTTCGGTTATGACTCTATCTTGGGCATCGATCCTCATACCTTATTCAGGACCACATGCGAATACACTCTCTAACAGTTTTCTTATTTTGACGATTACTATGATTCTAGTATGTAGTATTATGCTTGATTTCCGATACAGTGGATACACGGGTTAGTATCGTATATACCGGTCACGAGGAGTCGTGATTGGATCCATCGTACTAACCAGGGATGGGAAAGTATTAGTTGATTATGTGATCATACACCAGCTACTTGTGCATAGCTCACCCTCATCTATAAGAGGGTGTAGCTTGACCTTATTACTTGTGCATAGCTCCACGTATATGATTGGTCTGATCCCCTTACTTGTACTTGTGCATAGTCAATCATACTTGATTGACCTGACCCCTTACTGTACTTGTGCATAGCCAATCATATAAGATAGAGCCTGATCTATCCCAAGCCGATCACATAATAATTGATATTTAAAGGCACTTGACAGTTGTTCATATCTCTTTTCCAGTTTACACCTGCTGATATATTTATTTCTTGTTTATTTACAGTTCATTATTTCCTGTGAGATGATTATCTGTGTACCAGTTTTCTTATCGTCTAGTATTTCTTCGATCTTGTATTTTCATTGCTTACTATTTTATAGTCTTGGTTAAATTAATGGAACTGCTGCTAGTTTATGTGCTTCGGTCTAATCCTGACTGGATAATATTTTTCAGATGATCTCGAGGCGTTCTGTACCACTTATTACGGACCCGGAGTAGACGAGGATTTCATCCAGGATCTTTAGGAGGATCCTATTCCAGTATTGGATCCATTAGTAGAAACTTAGAATCTAGCATTCATATTTAGTTGGATTATAGATTGGTGATACTTTGAGTTGTATTTTTTTTATTTGGATTTCTTATATTCATGGTTAGACTCTAGACTCGTGGATGTGTGATGTATATATATTTTAGACTTCTCTTTTCCTTTATATCATTATCGTGCCATTTCTCTTCCTTATAGAATCATGTGATTGAGTATTGTTATTATTGTCATATTTATATTCATCTTGTCCTCCTTATGGAGTTGAAATCATTGACATGTTATATATATCATTGTGAGATAAGATAGGTAGTATTGTGACTTAGACAATGTTTCGCCGATGCTGCGGCGTAGGCTGAACGTACCAACGACTCATGCTCGAATTCTTGGTACGGATCGTGACATATTTTTGTGGTGGCCCATGCAGGTCGACGAGTAAGTCGAAGTCACAACTAGTACGATATCGTAGTAGTGCTCAGACTTAGAGTGCTATTACGAGCCTGCTATAGGATATATGATATATGATATAGAATGAGAGTATACTCAATCACAACTAGAAAATTTCTAAATTTATTTGATTTTTTTGCTATCCTTACCGTTCTGAATAATTGTTTCTTTTAAATTTTGCTGTCATTCTTTGATGATATAATATCTTTTGCCTTAATTGACTTCTTCTTGTTTCGATCTGTCTTCATGATACCGCCAAATACCAGGTCACGGAGATCGGGACCCGCAGCTTCCGAGAGGTCTGCCACATCTCGACCTGCTACCCGGACAGCTGGAGTTGCTCCTTCTACTTCACCTGCTCATGTAGGAGTTTCAGCAGCCTTCGGGGGTCCTCCTCCATCCCCTGTCTGGAGGGTTGTTCCACCTGTTACAGAGGATCTTCCACCACCACCACAGATTCTATTTCTAGGAGGTATGCCTGCTGACAGGGCACATATGTTCGCACTGATCCAGGGCATGGTGGATGCACAGAGGATGTCAGTAGAGGCTCAACGAGTTCAGGTTGAGGCGCAGAGGGTAGAGGCGCACCAAGCGCAGACAGAGCTGATGAGGGAGATCATGGAGAATGCTCATCAGGTGGCTCTACAGGCAGTAGAGAGAGTTGCTCAACAGCAGTAGTACCCTGGCCAACAGCACCAGCAAAGGCCAGGCACTATAGTGGACTTCAAGAGGATATTGCCTTGGGAGTTCAACGGTATTGAGGGGATACTCTATGCCGACGAATGGTTGGAAGACATAAAGAGGAACCTCCATTTGGCTCAGATTTCAGAGATTCTGCAGATTGAGGCCGCCGGCAGTCAGATGTTCGATATTGCACTCACTTGGTATCGTACGGAGCCGAGACTTGCTGTTCAAGGACTTACTTGGGAGGCCTTCAAGGAGCTCTTCAAGGAGAAGTTCTTTTCCGACTTAGCCTTGGGAGCCTTGGAGTGTCAGTTTCATGACTTGGTCCAAGGGAACATTTCGGTCGACGAGTACGCTACAGAGTTTTGCCGCTTGAGTCATTTTGCACCATCGATGATTCGAGACCCAGAAGATCAAGCCTGAAAGTTCAGGAAGGGGCTGATGAGAGAGATCAAGTCTCGTACTTTCGGACATCGCACTGCTACCTTTGAGGGTATTTTGATGGATGCTCAGATTGCTGAGGATGATATGGACCTCAGGCCCAAGAGAGGACGCAACGGTTCTGGAGGAGCGAGTGGTAGCACGGGACCAGTCAAGCGTCCCCACTTTCAGCAACAACAAAGACCGTTCCAGCACCATCACCAGCAGCACCAGGCACCAGCTCGTGGTCAGCACCAGCAGCAGCCACAGAGGCAGGCCGTTCATTATGTGGAAAGCTAGGACATACCAGGGAGGTTTGTCAGAAGAGGTTGGGATATGCATTTTCTGTGGGACACCCGACCACCAGCTGAGAGATTGTCTAGCTTGTCCAGCTCAGGGAGGACCAGCTAGAGCATTGGTTTAGGGAGCACCAACAAGGCCACCCGCAGTTCAGCAAATGGGACCTCCACTTTTGCCGCAGCAGCAGAGGTTCGCTCAGCACCAGCAATAATAGAGAGGTGTACCTCAGGGGCGAGCTTTCGCCATGACGGTTGAGGAGACCAAGCCAAAGGGAGACGTGATTACATGTTCAGTTCTTCTCGATTCTATTTCAGTATTTGTTTTATTCGATTCTGGTGCTTTCCATAGTTTTGTATCTATATTTTTTGCCTATTAAGCATCGTTTAGAGACGGAACCCTTGGCTAGGACTTGCAAGATCACGACTGGGGGAGGCATTACCTAGTCAGTAATTTTTGCAAGGATCGAAGGGTTTCATTGAGAGGCCGAGAGTTGAGCATGTGCTTACTCGTAATGCTACTTCCGGGATACGACATTGTACTCGGGATGGATTTGTTGAGTAGGCACCATGCTAGTATAGATTATCGTGGAGGCATAGTGATATTTTGACCGCCAGGAGAGCTAGAGTTCGAGATTGCCGGAGGATCAGCGAAGCAGAGCGAGGACATATTTTGTGGAGCCATGGAGAAAGAAGAGGAGCTGCCACATCTTTTGATAGCGGAGTTCCTGGATGTCTTTCCAGAGGAGTTGCCAGGATTGCCACCAGACAGAGATATGGAGTTCTCTATAGACTTGGTGCCAGGTATAGAGCTAATATCATAGCACATATATATGGTCAACAACAGCGAACTGACAGAGTTGAAGAAGCAGGTTGATGAATTGCAGGATAAGGATTTTATTAGATCTAGTTCATCACCGTGGGGTGCTCCGGTATTGTTTGTACCGAAGAAGGACGGGTCGGTACGTATGTGTGTCGACTACAGGGCTCTGGACAACCTCACTATCAAGAATAAATACACGCTATCAAAGATAGATGATCTCTTCAATCAGTTGAGCGGAGCAAAGATATTTTCAAAGATGACTTGAGGTCAGGCTACCAACAAATGAAAGTGAAGAAGGAAGACATTCTGAAGACAACTTTTCGGACTCGGTATGGCCAGTTTCAGTTCATGGTGATGCCGTTTGGGTTGACCAATGCCCCAACAATATTCATGAACCTGATGAACAAGGTGTTCCACCAGTACCTTGATAAGTTTGTGGTGGTGTTCATCGATGATATACTGGTGTATTCGAAGACGCCGGAGGAGCACGAGGAGCACCCGAGGATAGTTCTGGAGACTCTCCGGAAGGAGGAGCTTTACGAGAAGCTTTCGAAGTGTGAGTTCTTCCTTGACAATATTGAATTCCTTGGGAATGTGGTGACAAGTGACGGAATCTCAGTTGACCCAAAGAAGATAGTGGCAGTGGAGTCGTGGGCTACTCCGAGTTCAGTGGCAGAGATCAGGAGTTTCCTGGGGTTGGCAGGTTATTACAGGATATTCATACAGGACTTCTCTAGGATTGCAGAGCCAATGACTAGGCTGACCAGGAAGGATATAGAGTTCGTCTGGACGGAGGATTACCAGGCCGCTTTTGATGAGCTGAAGAAGAGATTGACGACAGCTCCAATATTGACATTGCCATCAGGAACATGTGGATTCACTATCTATAGTGATGCTTCAGGGAAGGGTTTGGGTTGCGTTCATCAACAGCAAGGGAAGGTGATTGCCTATGCTTCCAGGCAATTACGTTCTCATGAGAAGAACTACCCTACCCACGATTTGGAGTTGGTAGCGGTCATCTTTGCTCTGAAGCTGTGGAAATACTACATGTACGGAGAGCGTGTGGAGATCTTCATAGACCACAAGAGCTTGAAGTATGTGTTCACACAAAAGGAGCTGAACATGAGGCAGAGGAGGTGGTTGGAGTTGATGAAGGTCTTCGATATATCATTGCAGTATCACCCAGGAAAGGCCAATGTAGTCATCGATGCCTTGAGCAGGTATCCGGTGGCTATGTACTTGGCGACAGACAGACATTTGCTGGCCAATCTTGAGAGTTTGGAGATTGAGGTGCTAGTTCCTGGTATCAAGATGCAGATGTGGGGATTGCATATACAGTCTGAGCTGATGGATAGGATCAGGGCTAGGCAGTTTGATGATGAGACTCTGAGGAGCATCAGAGCACAAATTCAGATGGGATTATCGGAGGATTTTACCATCGCTGATGATGGATCATTACGATACGGTACTAGATTATGTGTGTCGAGCGAAGAGTTGCGCGAGGAAGATCTGCAGGAGGCGCATCGCTCTCAGTACTTGATGCATCCAGGTGCCAACAAGATGTATCAGGATCTGAGAGAGCATGTATGGTGGTATTGTATGAAGCAGGAGGTGGCGTGCTTCATATCCAGATATCTGGTATGCCAGCAGGTAAAGGCGGATAGACAGAGGTAAGATGGATTGCTTCAGCCTTTACCCATCCTAGAGTAGAAGTGGGAGCACCTGACCATGTATTTTGTTTCGGGACTTCCGCGTTCTCTAGGAGGGAAAGACGCAATTTGGGTCATCATTGACGGTTGACCATACCAGCCCACTTCTTGCCATTTAAAGTGGGAACGTCTACGGAGAAGCTAGCGGAGATGTATGTGCGCCAGATTGTCAGATTGTATGGAGTTCCTGTGAGCATCGTCTCGGATTGGGATAGTCATTTTACTTTCCACTTTTGGAGGAGTTTGTAGGCTAGCTTGGACACCCAGCTCAAGTTCAGTACCTCATATCACTCCCAGACATACGGGCAGTCGGAAAGGACTATCCAGACTCTCGAGGATATTCTTCGCACTTGCGTCTTGGATTTCAGAGGTTCTTGGGAGGATCATCTCCACCTGGTAGAGTTTGCATACAATAACAGTTACCAGGCGAACATCGAGATGTCGCCATTTGAGGCTTTATATGGACGGAGGTGTCACACTCCATTATCTTGGGATAATGTTGGTGAGAGAGACTTGTTGGGGCCAGAGATGGTCGTGGATGCAGCAAAAAATGTCAAGCTGATTAGAGACAGACTTCGGGTGACGCAGGACAGACAGTGGCACTGGGCCGACAGCCACCAGAGACCTTTGGAGTTTGAGGTAAAAGTTTTGTTGTGGTTATTATGATTGATTGTTTAGATTGTGTGTTAAGGCTGTATTTTGTTCTAGGTTGGCGATATGGTGTTCCTGCGGATTTCTCCGACACGGGACACGATTCATTTTGGTGGAGGCAGAAAGCTTAGTCCACGGTACATTGGACCTTTCAGTATTCTTGCGAGGGTCGGTACAGTGGCTTATAGACTAGACTTGCCGCTTGCACTAGAGGGAGTACATGACTTGTTCCATATGTCACAGCTGAGACGGTACGTGGCAGATCCTAGTCTCGTACTGGATCACTTGGAGATCGAGGTTGGTCTGACTCTCAGCTATCGAGAGCAGCCAGTGGAGATCCTGGATCGAAGGGAGAAGGTATTGTGGAACCAGACTATTCCCTTGGTTCCTATCGCGTGGAGGCATCACTCTCCGGATGAGTTAACCTGGGAGAGGGAGGATGAAATGTGCGAACGTAACCCATATCTCTTCGAGCCTTGAGGTATAGTTCTTCTTGTTTGTTGTGTTCTTGTGCTAGTTTAGTTTTAATTTTGAGGACAAAATTATTTTAAGGAGGGTAGACTTGTCACTACCACATTTCTAGAATAGGGGTATTTTTGTCATTTTAGAATTATTAAATTTATTGAGTTATATTATTTATTTATATAAATATGCATGCTATACTATATGACTAATATGTTATTAGTGGTTAGTGATTAGACTAATTGATTATACAAGACCCTAGTAGACCTAACCAACTTGTCATGACAACTTAACCGAATTTATGAGACTAGTCGCATTGGACCCTAACTAGTAAACCCATCTCATTAATTAGTAATTAGGCTTAATCTTCATTAGGAAGAGAAGCTTTCACCTTTAATTATTTTTTCATGAAAAATCAATATGGGCATAGGGGTCTTTGTACATGGCTTGAGGGAGGAGAATAGGAGGCCGACCCTAGTTTAGAAAGGGGGACACTCTCCTTCCTCTCATTCTTCATTTCTTTCTTTCCAAATTAGGGTTCTTCCTCCATAGTTCTTTCCTCCATCAATCTCTCATAAATTCCTCTCAAATTCACCCATCCTCACCATCTAAGGAGACTAGATGCTAGTTGGTGCAATGAGCTTGGAGAAGGAGTTTGGCTTAGTGTTTGTGTCCACAACGTGTCATATTGAACTTTTATTGGGAATCCATTTCCCAATAGGTAAATTCTGAAATCTTTCCTCTAATTAGTTTTATTTGATGATTTAGAGCATGTAGATTGCACCCATACATTAGGGCTACCCATAGGGAGGAGTTTGGACTCCTATTGACCCAATTTGAGACTTCTACATTGAGTTTTGTGCTCATTTTTTGGGAAATCCGATAATGGCACACCAAGTGGTTGTCATTGTCATGCCCCAATCTCCCGCAAGCTCAATAGTTCCCGCTGAACGTGAATCACCACGTTGTAGCTCTCTCACATGACAATCGTTCTCATCGGAACGTGATGTCGTACGAGCCTGGAGTTGCGCTCGTACAAGACGATGTTGTCAAATATCAAAGTTATCATCGAAACGACCAAGTTGCAACAAAAGTCAAGTATTGTGTACCAAGCACACATCATAGTAATACGCAGCGAAGCTCTCGATAGGATCCAAATGAAATGCCACAAAGGCGATTGCCTCAAAGGCGATCAAATACTCTTGCTCTTTTCTCTAGCCCACAAAGGTACTTATAGTTCATACATCATGTCTCGTATATCCAAGCAGCACCACTACACCTGCGTACCTGAAATAATTCCCACAAACGTGGGTCAGTACATAGCCGTACTGGTGAGCGGGATAACCCACTCGTCTAAGCCGACACTAAGTAAATAGTGAATGCAAACAGTTTATATGGTGATCTTTCTAGTTGAATCCTAGATTTATTTCATGGCATAGGAATGACATGTTAAGAAAAGCTGTAAAGCAGTTTAAGCATGCAAGCATTTAACTCAAACCAATCGATAAGCAATTATATAACCAACTCGAAGGAAACTAGCATGCAACCCGTCCTACTCAAGCCCAAGCAACACGATAAGTTATCGTGCCATCAATCCAATGCCTCAATATCTGTCCTCAATCCAAAGCTTACAATCCAATCTCAAGGTGCACACTCTTGCCGAGGCAAGGTGGCCGCACCTACACGAAGCACAAACCAACCAAAGTAAAGCAAACCAACTCTTATCTATATGAAGTCACTGGCCAAGCCATAAAGGACATTGATCGGACTAATCAATCGGGCAGTCCTACCCGATCCAGGGCTGGGCAGCTACTCCCTCCTGGTGGTATCGGACTACCGGTACCGCGCCCAAGACGTGATACCCATGTCTCCTCCATGGCTGAACGGTTCCGGTGCCCCGGAGTCCATCCCGTTCGAGGAAACGAAACCCTGTGCAACACAGGTTGTCCGTGACATGCAGACACCAAGTAGGTATGACGAGAGGATCGAACATTCTCGCCCCACCAAGCGATCCTAGACTCGTTCAACCAAATATCCAACCAAAATATTCAACCAAAGAATCCATAACCATTCTTCCAATATATTGCCCAAGGCACCAAATCTCAATATTGCTATAGGCACAATGCCGCTTCTCAACACAGTGTTCAAATTGGGTGCAACACCCCAACTCAGAACAATCCCGTGGCACAATACCCTCGCCGATGCAGTTGTTCGATTTCGAACCGCAACTGCTCGCCTTGCAAGACAAAGCGACCGAGTGATACTCGTGCACGGATGCATGCTCGCTCGCCCAAATTCTCGATATTCCCAATGCCTCAATGTATCATTCCAACTTTCCAAGCATAATCCCAATTATTCAACCAACTGCCTCAAGTGTATAATCCAACTCTAGCTCCAACTATCCATACGTGCAAATCAATTCAAGCCACAATCCTATCCAAGCAAACGACGTACACTCTATGCACGCCTCAGTGTAGTGATTCCCAAGTTTTAGCCTAAGTGTTCAAGCCTTTACGTGTTTTCCATATTATTAGGCATGGAGTAGAGGAGAAGGGAAAGAGCCCACTCACAATGTTTGATCCCGTTAAGCATCCTGTCCTCCCGATACGGCCAATCCCTTGAACCTATGGTCCGATGCAAAGCGCGATCTACTCAACTGATATGACCGTGCATGTCACGCCCCAGTCCCAAAATACCGTGGGACTAGACACGTGGCAATGGCCAGCAGTACGCACCGATAGACCAACTCAATATAATGGATCCATCAGGGCATACTTAAGCTGTAAAATAAGTCTACGACAATCATGGCACAACTAATCTCATCCACGCAAGATATAAAATATGATCCACATAATAAATAAGGAATGTAAATCATCAGCAAGTCTCACAAAGTACTTCGGGGAACAACCCGATAAATATCTAGTACAATGGTTCTACAGACCAGAAAAAAAAAGACGAAAATAAATAATAAATATGAGCATGAACATGGATGCTCAAGAGAAGTCTTCAGCTAAGACCTCGCCCTCAGATGGTGGTACGGCTCCTGGATCAGCTCCTCCTGCTGCGGTCCCGTAAACCTCGGGGTAAACCTGTTCTGCAAAATCTGGGGACAAAATCCATATCCAGGTCCTCAGGGGACATAGCAAGGTACAGAAAATAATACAAGCCAGAATATAAACAGTGCAGCAAATAATGAGATAAGCAGGGTAAGTATGTAACATCTGTATAAAATACAAGAGAGAATATCAACAGTACTCAGGTTGGAACTACTACAAGCTCTGTGAAGGGGAGCCGATAGCAGGGGTGTCAAGAGGTGGTCTAGCTCAGCGAGAGACTGAGTAGCCGGCATAACATAATCAACCTGTAGCCTGTGGGTATCTCCAGCAATAGATGGAACAATAAGGGAATACTAAAATAACCAGCTAAGTGATATGCAAGATGAGAGCAGCACTAGAACTCAGGCTGAAGCATACTACAAGCTCTGTGTAGGGGAGCCGGTAGCAGCAGTAATAATGAGTAATGGGCCAAGCTCGGCTATAGAGTCTTGTGCCTCACGATAATAGGGGTGTATATATATGATCAGCCTGTAGTCTGTGTGTCTCTCCCCACCCAATGTAACCACACAAATCATGAACATAACGTCTCACGTCCATGTCAGCGGGGTCATAACTAATGCACAAGTCATAATGTATCTAGAATATAGTATCTCTATAAGTCCTGCATCCTATACAGGATCACTACGAATATCTCGGGAAGATCCTGTCTCATGATCAGTGTCCAGTGTCCTGGGTCAAGTGTACTTGGTATGACAAGTACGAGAAGATAAAGTGTCACGTATGTCCATATCTAGATGACATTACCCAACACTGCGTACAGTGTCGGCACCCGACTGATAATCGGACGCTAAGTACGTCACACGGTCCTAGGTTGAGCATGCACAGTAATATATATATAGCAAGGAAAATAAATAACTAAGCTGCAGAGTTTGGCAAGGTACACTTGCCTGATGTTCGAATATCAACTGTCGTCCTGGTATCGGTGGATCCGGTAGGTACTACTCCGAAAGCTGTAATAAATATCACCAACAGTCTCAGAAGATGTCAAATAGCTGGAAATGCCTGTCCTTACGTCCAATTTGGACACAGGGGCAAAAAGGTCATTTTCGGGCCAAAGCGGGTTCCACATGTGGGCCACTTTGCACCGAAAAGTGTGCCGAGGGTAACAGTCTCTAAATGGGACAAACTATGGGTCAAACAACTCTAAATGTCAATACGATCCCAACGGTATGTCCAAATTTGGATTCCGATGAGCCGAACATAATTTGGTCCAAAAAGTCAACTGTGGGGCCCGCCAATTGGCGATCTGGTCAACCGTCTCAGAAATGCGTGAAAATTGGGTCACAGGACCAGCGTGTTACCACGAGTCCAGTGGCGCAAGTTTCGTCGCAATCTGACAAGCGTGCACAAAATACTCGCGAGTTCCACAAAAGTGGTGACACGGATTGTGTTCGCGGATACGGCCTGATTCCGGCGCGCACACGCGTCCAAATCAGTCCCCACGAATTTTCACGTGTCCGATTATGCTGCGTGCACCATTCGGTACACTTGGCACACGGCGGGGCGGTCCCGTTTGGCGGGGCGCGCTCCGATCTCCAACTTTTAGAAAACCGAAAAAAGTGGGTGCGCGCAGTTTTGTGACGACTATAATTTGGTCCACAGCAACTAATAGCACAAAGTTATAATACAGAAAATAAACTAGGTCATGTAATCTACAGGTATCAAAAAGAATCGTCGAATTCGGATCTCTGTGGTGGGAGATACGAACTCGACAATATAGGTGGTCATCGCAAGTTTCTGCGATTGCAGAATTTTGTCTGCTCGCGCTGACTTGGGCGCTGTTTTTCACCTAGGGGCACACGTTTTCCGAGGTTGACTATAAAACAATTATTGGAGAGGGTTGAGGGAAGATCATACCTATGAAAACGGATCTGCGTTTGGTCGAGCGAGTCAACGAAAAAACGCGCCGGAGCGAAGGTGCCTCGAGTGGGAATCTGCAGTCCGCGATGTCGGCGTCGACGGGGTGGTTGGATGGCTTGGGGAGGCTTCTCTGGCTGCGGTGACGGCTCTAGATGGGAAGGGGAAGTCTGGAGTTTTAGGTTAGGGTTTTTGGAGAGCAAATCATATATATATATATTATATATAGAATAGGAGAGAGGGGGGGGGGATATAGGTCCGCGGGTTTTCTTTCCGCGTTAGGGCTGCTGGCCTAATGCCAACGAAATGGAGGGGGGGGGGGGGGGGGGGGCGGGTCCCATGCTGGATGGTTGCCCTGGGAATTCGGCTGCATCAAGTCCATTGGAACTTAAGCATGGAACTTAAGTATGGTATTAACTATTGTATTATTCTAAGTATTATTATTATTATATTATTAACCTATTTAATTCTTTCTTACTTTCTTTAATTAAAATATACATACATATATATTTGTTTATATATATATATATATATATATATATATATATATATATATATATATATATTCACACATAGGAAAATTTATATAATGGGGTATTGTACATCGTTAGGCTAGTAACTGCTCAAGGGGTCTCCTACATGGAATAAATTCCAAAAAATTCCTGATGGTCCCACAAGTCCTCTAAGTGCCCGAACACCTAACATAAAAATTATTAAAAATCTATTTCTCCTGTTTGGACCTAATTAATACAATTTAATTAATAATTAATAAATAAAGGGCTTATACGATTTTCTGGGAAGGGGGTTTTATATTCTACCCAACTTATAAAAATTTTGTCCTCGAAATTAAAATTAAGTCACGATAGAATGCAAGGATGGTATAAGATATAAATTAACAATGCAAATTCATACCTTGGTCTGCGAATAGGTTCGGGAAACGCTTGCGCATGTCGTCCTCGCGCTCCCAAGTTGATTCTCCTGGCGCGCCATGCCTCCATGCTACGCGAACCAAGGGAATAGACTGGTTCCTCAATACCTTCTCTCGACGATCAAGGATTCCCACGGGTTGCTCTTGGTATGACAAGCTCGGCCCAATGGTGATCTCTGAATGGTCGAGAACATGACTACTGTCTGCCACATATCGCCTGAGCTGCGACACATGGAATACGTCATGTACTCCCTCCAGTGAAGGTGGTAGCGCAAGTCGATATGCCACCTCTCCAACTCTCTCGAGCACGTCAAATGGTCCAATATACCTTGGACTCAACTTGCCGCGCCCTCCGAATCGGATGGTGCCTCTGGTCGGTGATATCCTCAAGAAGACGTGATCGCCCTCTTTGAACTCCAAGGGTCGACGATGAAGGTCTGCCCACTGCTTCTGCCTGTCTTGCGCTGCTCGCAAGTGTCCCTGAATCTTCTTGACTGTCTCTACGGTGTTGACCACCAACTCAGGCCCCAGAATCTGACGTTCTCCCACGTCACTCCAACACACAGGAGACCTACATTTTTTCCCATACAATGCTTCAAACGGAGCCATCTGAATACTCGCTTGATAGCTATTGTTGTAAGAAAACTCTACAAGATGTAGATGGTCCTCCCATGATCCTCCAAAATCTAACATGCAAGCCCTCAACATGTCCTCCAAGGTCTGAATAGTACGCTCCGACTGCCCATCTGTCTGCGGGTGGTAAGATGTACTGAACTTCAGACGAGTACCAAGACTCTCTTTCATGCTCCTCCAAAAGTGCGATGTGAAGCGCGAATCTCTGTCCGATACAATGCTGACTGGTATGCCGTGCAATCTCACGATCTGCCTCATATATAAATCCGCTAAAGCTTCTGTAGACTGACCCACTCTAAAAGGTATAAAATGGGCTGACTTGGTGAGTCGGTCCACTATTACCCACACTGCATCTCTCCCACTTGGACTCTTGGGAAAACCCGTGACGAAGTCCATAGTGATGTGCTCCCACTTCCACTCTGGAATCGGAAGTGGTTGTAATAATCCTGCTGTCCTCTGGTGCTCCGCCTTCACTTGTTGACATACTAAGCATTTGGCCACAAATCTCGCGATCTCTCTCTTCATTCCATGCCACCAGTAATACTGTCTCAAGTCTCGGTACATCTTGGTTCCTCCTGGGTGAACAGAGTACATAGAGCTATGTGCTTCGGTCATTAACTCCTGTCTCAATTCTCCATTTGGAACATACAAGCGGTTTCCAAACCTCAATGTCCCGTCTTCGTGGATGCGTAGTCCTGTCTGCATACCGGCTTCTGTCCTTTCTTTGAGCCTTCGGAATCTAGCATCGGTGGGCAATGCCTCCTTAATCTTCTCCACGAGTGATGACTGAATCTCAAGGTTAGCCATCAAGCCATTCTGTCCCGGTAAGACGACCTCTATCTGTAGCTCCTGTAGATCTCTCAATAACTCGGGCTGCATCGTCAAGAAATAAGCCATAGGCTTCCTGCTGAGTGCGTCTGCAACAACATTCGCCTTTCCCGGATGATACTGCAGATCGATGTCAAAATCTACCATCAGTTCCAGCCAGCGTCTCTGCCTCATGTTGAACTCCTTCTGAGTATATACGTACTTCAGACTCTTGTGATCAGTAAAGATTTCTACCCTCTCTCCATAAAGATAGTGTCTCCATATCTTCAATGCAAATATAACTGCTGCTAGCTCCAGATCATGTGTCGGGTAGTTCTTCTCGTGGACCTTCAACTGTCTCGACGCATAAGCAATGACTTTGCCATGTTGCATCAAAACACATCCTAGTCCACTGCCTGATGCATCACTGTAAACAACAAAACCTCCTGACCCTGAAGGAAGAGTCAAGACAGGTGCTGTTGTTAATCTTCTCTTCAGTTCTTCAAAAGCCTTCTGGCAGTCTTCTGTCCATATAAACTCCTGGTCCTTCCGTGTCAGCTTCGTCATCGATTCTGCAATCCTCGAGAAATTCTCTACAAACCTTCGGTAATATCCCGCAAGTCCGAGAAAACTTCTCACCTCTGCAACTGATGTGGGTGTAGGCCAAGTCTCTATTGCTGCAACCTTCTCTGGATCTACTGAAAGTCCTTCTCCTGATATGATGTGCCCCAAGAAAGGTACTTTGTCCATACAGAACTCACACTTACTAAGCTTGGCATATAACTTCTCCTGTCTCAAGGTCTCTAACACGATTCTAAGATGTTCCTCGTGCTCTTCAGGGCTCTTGGAATATATGAGAATGTCGTCAATGAACACCACTACGAATTTATCCAAGAACTGATGAAAGACCCTGTTCATTAAGCTCATAAATACTGCTGGCGCGTTGGTTAAACCAAACGGCATCACCAAGAACTCATAATGCCCATACTTCGTCCTGAAAGCTGTCTTCGGGATGTCTTCCTTCCTCACCTTGATCTGATGATAGCCGGATCTAAGGTCAATCTTCGAGAATATCCTTGCACCACTCAATTGATCGAATAGATCATCAATGCGTGGTAAGGGATACCTGTTCTTAATGGTTACAGCATTTAGTGCCCGGTAATCAATGCACAACCGTACTGTTCCATCCTTCTTTGGCACAAATAATATGGGTGCTCCCCAAGGTGAAACACTGGGCCGAATGAAACCCTTCTCCAAAAGATCATCAACCTGTTCTTTCAACTCCACTAACTCCTTAGGTGCTAGCCGATAAACTGATGAAGTGATAGGCTCTGCTCCTGGAGTTAAGTCTATTGTGAATTCTATTTCCCGATCAGGCGGTAAACCTGGAAGATCATCAGGAAATACATCCACAAATTCTGATATGACTCTTGGGTAACCTGTCTCCCCTTCTACAGATAGTACCCTAAGAGTAGGCTGAACTCCTTGTTCTACTGCTCCTCGAAGAAACTCAAATTCTGGATGTCCAGGCGGTCTAAATATAACCCGCCCAAGTCGGCAATCAAGAGTCGCATGGTACTGACTTAACCAGTCCATACCAAGTACGACATCATAATCCGGCATGGAAAAGATTAGGAATTGGGCTCGCATTTCTCTTCCACAAACTACTACAGAACATGATCTACAGACATCACTAACCGGAATAATTCCACCTCCCGTAAGAATCCTCTTCATCTTCGGGAGGGGTGCGGTAGCTACTCTATGGGTGGCTACAAAGCTAGCTGCTATAAATGAATGCGATGCTCCAGAATTAAATAATGCTACTGCAGGTAATGAAGCTACTAAAATAGTACCTGCGATGACCTCGCCTGCTGTAGCCTCCTCCTCAACAGCTAAAGTGAATGCCTGTCCTCGCACCTGTGCTTGGCCTCGCTGCTGCTGGGCCTGCTGAAATAAAGCTGCCTGTGGTGCCAGGGGTGGTCTCTGCTGATTCCCTCCTGGGGCTGGTGGCCTGACGCCTCCAACTCCTGCCTGCTGTGCTCCTACTGCTGGGTAAGCTGGTCGTGGTGCAGGCAAAGCTAATCTCGGTGCTCCCTCTCTGCGCTCGGTGCAGTCTCTGGTCTGATGCTGGTTGGACCCGCAAGCTAGGCAGAGTTCCAACTTGCGTCTGCATTCTCTCTCAATGTGACCTATCTTGCCGCAGTGGTGACAAGTAGGGAGAGATATGGCCCTGTGCGCTGCTCTATCTGGCGTACTCCTCTGGAATCGTTTTACAGAATCTCCATGTGCTGCCTTGGTTGGTGCGAAGGTGTTTGGCCTCTTCAGATTCGATTTCCTTCTAGTGACGCGCTCTATGCGTCGGGCTGCTGCTAGAACATCAGTATAATTTGTAGGTGCCACTGAGCCAATCAATCTCTGAAGCTCGAACTTCAACCCGTCAAAGAACTTTTCTGCTTTCTCTTCCTCCGTCGAAATCAATGTTGGAGCGAAGCGACTCAGGCGAATAAATTCAGAATTGTATTCTTCCACTGTCATGCTGCCCTGGATGAGGCGGTTGAACTTGTCCCTGAGCTCTGACCGTGCAACTGCCGGGATGTACATCTCTTGGAAGAGTCTGGAGAATTCTTCCCATATGACTCTGTCCTGTCCAAGTCTCCTTTCCTCTGCTAGCCACCAGTGATGCGCATTATCAGTTAACTGCATTCTGACTGCAGTCATCCACTTCTCTCTTGGAAGTTCAGCGGCTTCCAGCTGATGCTGAATGTTTGTGAGCCACTCATGAACTTCCGTTGGCCCTTCTTTACCAGAAAATATGCGAGGCTTGAGATGACGGAAGTCGGTGATAGATCCCGTCGATGTTCGCCTCGCTGCTGGATTAGCCTGTTCCAATGCGGATACCAGGCTGGTCCTCAGATACTCGGCCTCCTGCCGATGGGCCTCTTGCTGAATCTGCTGCTGTGCTTGCATCATAGCATACATCATCTGGAACATTTGTTGCCCGTCCATGGCTTGTCCTGGCGGGAATACTGGCATCTGGGGAGTGAACTGTGGTGGTGGTGGAATGTCATCTCTCCGGAACCTTGGATTAGGCTGTCCGGTTTGATCACCCTGCGATACTCGTCCACCATCCCCTGGTGTCACTTCATCTCCATAAGTAACCACAGCGTCGTGTGGTGTCTCCAAAGGAAAATTATCTCTGTTCCCGGAATCCATTGCTCTGCAATCAAAAGATAAACTATGAGAACGCTCAGAGGAATCAATACAGGATGCAGTTCAAGTAACAAATTTTGAGTTCGATATAGAGTTCAACAAATGGTTAAATGATGGATGAGATCCTATAGTTTATACTATCCTTAGGGCAGGCTGGTCCGGTCCCTAAGTTGAAACCGAACAATTTAGTCGTAGACCTGCATGGGCCACCAAAAAAACCATGTCACGCCCCAGTCCCAAAATACCGTGGGACTAGACACGTGGCAATGGCCAGCAGTACGCACCGATAGACCAACTCAATATAATGGATCCATCAGGGCATACTTAAGCTGTAAAACAAGTCTACGACAATCATGGCACAACTAATCTCATCCACGCAAGATATAAAATATGATCCACATAATAAATAAGGAATGTAAATCATCAGCAAGTCTCACAAAGTACTTCGGGGAACAACCCGATAAATATCTAGTACAATGGTTCTACAGACCAGAAAAGAAAAGACGGAAATAAATAATAAATATGAGCATGAACATGGATGCTCAAGAGAAGTCTTCAGCTAAGACCTCGCCCTCAGATGGTGGTACGGCTCCTGGATCGGCTCCTCCTGCTGCGGTCCCGTAAACCTCGGGGTAAACCTGTTCTGCAAAATCTGGGGACAAAATCCATATCCAGGTCCTCAGGGGACATAGCAAGGTACAGAAAATAATACAAGCCAGAATATAAACAGTGCAGCAAATAATGAGATAAGCAGGGTAAGTATGTAACATCTGTATAAAATGCAAGAGAGAATGTCAACAGTACTCAGGTTGGAACTACTACAAGCTCTGTGAAGGGGAGCCGGTAGCAGGGGTGTCAAGAGGTGGTCTAGCTCAGCGGGAGACTGAGTAGCCGGCATAACATAATCAACCTGTAGCCTGTGGGTATCTCCAGCAATAGATGGAACAATAAGGGAATACTAAAATAACCAGCTAAGTGATATGCAAGATGAGAGCAGCACTAGAACTCAGGCTGAAGCATACTACAAGCTCTGTGTAGGGGAGCCGGTAGCAGCAGTAATAATGAGTAATGGGCCAAGCTCGGCTATAGAGTCTTGTGCCTCACGATAATAGGGGTGTATATATATGATCAGCCTGTAGTCTGTGTGTCTCTCCCCACCCAATGTAACCACACAAATCATGAACATAACGTCTCACGTCCATGTCAGCGGGGTCATAACTAATGCACAAGTCATAATGTATCTAGAATATAGTATCTCTATAAGTCCTGCATCCTATACAGGATCACCACGAATATCTCGGGAAGATCCTGTCTCATGATCAGTGTCCAGTGTCCTGGGTCAAGTGTACTTGGTATGACAAGTACGAGAAGATAAAGTGTCACGTATGTCCATATCTAGATGACATTACCCAACACTGCGTACAGTGTCGGCACCCGACTGATAATCGGACGCTAAGTACGTCACACGGTCCTAGGTTGAGCATGCACAGTAATATATATATAGCAAGGAAAATAAATAACTAAGCTGCAGAGTTTGGCAAGGTACACTTGCCTGATGTTCGAATATCAACTGTCGTCCTGGTATCGGTGGATCCGGTAGGTACTACTCCGAAAGCTGTAATAAATATCACCAACAGTCTCAGAAGATGTCAAATAGCTGGAAATGCCTGTCCTTACGTCCAATTTGGACACAGGGGCAAAAAGGTCATTTTCGGGCCAAAGCGGGTTCCACATGTGGGCCACTTTGCACCGAAAAGCGTGCCGAGGGTAACAGTCTCTAAATGGGACAAACTATGGGTCAAACAACTCTAAATGTCAATACGATCCCAACGGTATGTCCAAATTTGGATTCCGATGAGCCAAACATAATTTGGTCCAAAAAGTCAACTGTGGGGCCCGCCAATTGGCGATCTGGTCAACCGTCTCAGAAATGCGTGAAAATTGGGTCACAGGACCAGCGTGTTACCACGAGTCCAGTGGCGTAAGTTTTGTCGCAATCTGACAAGCGTGCACAAAATACTCGCGAGTTCCACAAAAGTGGCGACACGGATTGTGTTCGCGGATACGGCCTGATTCCGGCGCGCACACGCGTCCAAATCAGTCCCCACGAATTTTCACGTGTCCGATTATGCTGCGTGCACCATTCGGTACACTTGGCACACGGCGGGGCGGTCCCGTTTGGCGGGGCGCGCTCCGATCTCCAACTTTTAGAAAACCGAAAAAAGTGGATGCGCGCAGTTTTGTGACGACTACAATTTGGTCCACAGCAACTAATAGCACAAAGTTATAATACAGAAAATAAACTAGGTTATGTAATCTACAGGTATCAAAAAGAATCGTCGAATTCGGATCTCTGTGGTGGGAGATACGAACTCGACAATATAGGTGGTCATCGCAAGTTTCTGCGATTGCAGAATTTTGTCTGCTCGCGCTGACTTGGGCGCTGTTTTTCACCTAGGGGCACACGTTTTCCGAGGTTGACTATAAAACAATTATTGGAGAGGGTTGAGGGAAGATCATACCTATGAAAACGGATCTGCGTTTGGTCGAGCGAGTCAACGGGAAAACGCGCCGGAGCGAAGGTGCCTCGAGTGGGAATCTGCAGTCCGCGATGTCGGCGTCGACGGGGTGGTTGGATGGCTTGGGGAGGCTTCTCTGGCTGCGGTGACGGCTCTAGATGGGAAGGGGAAGTCTGGAGTTTTAGGTTAGGGTTTTTGGAGAGAAAATCATATATATATATATTATATATAGAATAGGAGAGAGGGGGGGGGGGGGGATATAGGTCCGCGGGTTTTCTTTCCGCGTTAGGGCTGCTGGCCTAATGCCAACGAAATGGAGGGGGGGGCGGGTCCCATGCTGGATGGTTGCCCTGGGAATTCGGCTGCATCAAGTCCATTGGAACTTAAGCATGGAACTTAAGTATGGTATTAACTATTGTATTATTCTAAGTATTATTATTATTATATTATTAACCTATTTAATTCTTTCTTACTTTCTTTAATTAAAATATACATACATATATATTTGTTTATATATATATATATATATATATATTCACACATAGGAAAATTTATATAATGGGGTATTGTACATCGTTAGGCTAGTAACTGCTCAAGGGGTCTCCTACATGGAATAAATTCCGAAAAATTCCTGATGGTCCCACAAGTCCTCTAAGTGCCCGAACACCTAACATAAAAATTATTAAAAATCTATTTCTCCTGTTTGGACCTAATTACTACAATTTAATTAATAATTAATAAATAAAGGGCTTATACGATTTTCTGGGAAGGGGGTTTTACAGTGCGAGCAGGCCGTGCTCTCCAAATCATCCGACCGATCGGACTAAGGAAGACGACATTATCGCTCCCATCTAGCTATCTCAGTACTGTTCTGAACGAACACCTGATTCACATCGAACTCCGCTAGCCGTCTGCACATGAAACCAACTCAATCAATACTTCTTTCCAAAATCCAAGAAATCAAATGTAACCAGCATTTATTTTATTCAATCCGACTCAGCGTAACGCACCGTGCGGTTGCGGGGCGTTACAGTCATTAGGTTTGTTAGACCTAATTAGAGATAGATTGGTCTTGTGAGGGTATATACGTGTCCACAAATGGATACGAGTAGGGCGTATCATGATACATAGTGATACTGGACCCTAATTTGGGGGTTTTGTGCTTATTGATGTAATTGCTCTCTAATATTCATGGTAGCTAATCATAATAGATATATAATTGTATTTAATATGTATTTATAGTATTGGTTAAATATTAAGAAAAATTGACATGTTGGTTGATGGTGTATCATGACACCATGAAGAGTATCTTGGCATTGTGCTGAAGGTGTTTGATTAATTGACTATTTTTGGAGTTGTATCTATTTGGATGTTATATTCATGGTTAGTGCATATATATATATATATATATATATATATATATATATATATATATATAGTTATGTATGCATATATGGGTGTATATAGGTATATGATGAGGAGTATTAAGGTGTTTGTGACTATGTCACAATGTGAGGATGGGGTGTAGGTGTAACTGTGGGGTGAACATCAGTGAACTAGCACTGGGAAGGTGCAAACTATTGTTCCATTCAGAGCAGTGGGTAGCAATGTACCCAAGGAGAGTGAGGTTTAAGTGTATATATATATATATATATATATATATATATATATATATATATATATATATATATATATATATATATATATATATACTTGTTGAAACGGTCTTTCTTTATCCATGGGCAATGAGTTTCGATGTATTAGGTGTATCGGTCTTTGTAGAAGCTTTAATTTTTGTGCTTATCCCAATTGTTGTTTCAGTTTATGCATGGAGAAAAGGAGCATTGGAATGGTCTTAGCTGAATACTCAGACAATCAAAAAAAGGAAGTAAAAAAATGACATTGAGATAGTTGTGAATTCGATTGATTTTTCGTTACTTGACCAAACAACCTCCGCCTAGAGGAAATAGATATCTTCCAATTTTAGGAATATCAATGAAGCCTTTTTTAGCTCATCCCTAATATGAATTTCTAATCCAGTTATTCTGTTTCATCTAGAACAAAACAAAAATATATTCTTTTACTTTAGTGAAATCTGGAGTTGCGTCGGATAAGTGAACATTAGTTTCTTATCATTCAATGAGCATCTTGTATTTCATAGAAATTGGGGGTAATATAGTCCTTACGTAAGGGCCAGCCTATCCAACTTTCGGGCATCAAGATACGTTTAAGGCGTGGATGATTATCATAAAAGATTTCCAACATATCATAAGATTATTGCTCTTGAAAATCAGCACTTCTCCAAATCCAGAAAACTGACGTGTATATATATATATATATATATATATATGCTTGTGTTATAGATTGGTGTGTGTGCAAGCAATGGACAGTCGGGTACATGCATTATGTGGATGAAGTTGTATCAGATATGGGGAATTTGTGTGTGTGTTGTTATTATTTGTTAGTGTTGTTGTGGTAGATAGGAGTAACATAGCTTAGAGTTCGAGTTCAGTTGGCTTTGAGGAATATAACTGTGGCTACCAGAGTTTTTGGGGAGTTATTGTCTGCTGTTGTTGATATATTGAGGTATTAGTAATACTGATACACTGATGTATCAGTTAGATAAGGGGTGTTCAATTATGCCAGTGCTTGGGTTGAGTGTGTTTTCAAGTGTGTGCGTGGAGGGTGTCGGGTAAGTATCAGTGAGGATTGAATAAGGGGTCGGTTGCTGTGTGCAACTTGTTGTGAAACAAGGGGTATACTTTAGTACCAGACATGGTGCACCAACATACTTGTGAAGGAATGAACACTAAGTATCAGTAGTCCATGGATCGGGTATAGGATTGTGGAGGCCAGGTAATCAAATTAGGAGTCTATTGTGCACTAAATAATGGAGCAGTAGCAACCTGGTGTTACACCACAGCAAGTTGGAGGCGACACTGTGGTATTATTGAGGGAGTGATGTCTGATGCCTTGATATCAGATATTGGTGTAAGACTTGTGGTTTGGGGTAACTAGTGTATCATAGTGAGGAAAGTTGCAGTAGTTTCAATTATGAGTTAGAGTTTAGGGTGCCAGTGCTAGGTATTAAGTGTCTTGAGAATGTGTACCTGTGTGCGCCTACCTTTAGGAAACAGTTGGATAAAGTATATGATTCACCATTGTTAAGGGCAAAGTATGGGGTACTGACAGGTATGGGAAGTGGGCAGGGATGTCCAGTGAGAGCTAAGGGTAGAAGCAGTGGCTTGTTGATGTGAGTCTAGGCATATATTAAGGTATTGATACATGATATTAATAGTTAGCTAAGGTAAGTTATATAATTAAGTTATTAACTAGTATACTTAGTATATGACTAGTATAGCTATATTAGCTAAGTTTTAGTATTAGATTAATATTGGCTAGTTGACCTTGTTATGACCTAGAACACTTAGAGTGACTAGTGGACCTAGTTAACCTAGTTTGGAGTTGGACATGGCCTAGAAGCATCATTTTAGTTAGTTCTTCATGCTCATTATTCATTTCACCCATTTAACAGTAATACTTGATATTTAGGTTGTGACTCCATCTTGGGCATCGATCCTCACACCTTGCTCAGGACCACATGCGAGTATATTCTCTGACAGTTTCTTTATTTTGACGATTACTATGATTCTAGTATGTAGTGTTATGCTTGATTTCCATCACAGTGGATACACGGGTTAGTATCGTAGATACCAGTCATGAGGAGTCGTGCTTGGATCCATCGTATTAACCGGGGATGGAAAAATATTAGTTGATTATGTGATTATATACCACCTACGTGTGCATAGCTCACCCTCATCTACACGAGGGTGTAGTCTGACCTTATTACTTGTGCATAGCTCCACGTATATGATTGGTCTGATCCCCTTACCTGTACTTTTGCATAGTCAATCATACTTGATTGACCTGATCCCTTACTGTATTTGTGCATAGCCAATCATATATGGTAGAGCATGAACTGTCCCAAGCCGATCACATAATAATTAATATTTCAAGGCACTTGATAGTTGTTCATATATATTTTTCAGTTTACACCTGCTGATATAGTTATTCCTTGTTTATTTACAGTTTATTATTACCTGTGAGATGATTATCTGTATACCAGTTTTCTTATCGTCCAGTATTTCTTCTATCTTGTATTTTCATTGCTTACTGTTTTATAGTCTTGGTTAAATTAATGGAATCGTTGTTAGTTTATGTGCTTCGCTCTAATCACGACTGGATAATATTTTTTCAGAGGATTTCGAGACATTTTGTCCCACTTATTACGGACCCGGAGTAGACGATGATTTCACCCAGGAGCTTCAGGAGGATCCCATTCTAGTATTGGATCCATTAGTAGAAACTTAGTCTAGCATTCATATGTAGTTGGATTATAGATTGGTGATACTTTGAGTTGTATTTTTTTAATTTGGATTTCTTATGTTGATGGTTAGACTCTAGACTCGTGGATGTGTGATGTATATATATATATTTAGACTTCTCTTTTCCTTTATATCATTATCGTGTCATTTCTCTTCCTTATAGAATTATGCGATTGAGTATTGTTATTATTGTCATATTTATATTCATTTTGTCCTCCTTATGGAGTTGAGATCATTGACATGTTATATATATCATTATGAGATGAGATAGATAGTATTGTGACTTAGACATCGTTCTACCACCGATGCTGCGGCGTAGGCTGTACGTACCCACGACTCATACCCGAATTCTGGGTACGGGTCGTGACAAGGTGATAGACCAAACACATCACAACATAAGAAAAAGAGACATAAGAAATAAAATCAGATTGGGACTTGTATGGTACCAACGTACTCGCCTCAAGAATAATACTAGAAGAACTGATAATAAGTGCATAAATAAAAGTAAGGCGACGAGCGACAAGAGAGCATAGGAACTACTCTGGATCGGGACCACAACCCTTAAATCAAAGAAGGAACGAGGTTGCAGACCTTCACCCCAGCAGAACTTAGCACCCTAACCACACACCGACGAATAAATTAAAAGGGCGAGCTTAATGAATAGGCAAATATTGCGGCCAAACATGCCTACGGTTTTCTATAATTAACTAACTAGGGCTATCATAAACCTAGTTACTAACAAATGCATGCTTTGAAGAATATCGCTACCACCGACACTGTAGTTAGCCCGGATGGACAAGGGTACGCTTGTGTAGTACTTATAATGCACATCACAAACAATGATGGATAAGGATCTAAAGCAGATAACTAATAGCATAACACAATATAAAGTAAGCATAAACTGGATTTTGAAGATATAAGTAAATTTTTATAAATGAGATTAGTTTTATAAAAAAAAAGGGGTTTTGTAAAATGGAACTGATTTTGTAAACATAAAAAGGTTTTGTGAGTGAAACTGATCTTTGAAAACATAAACTTATTGGTAAATGGTCTGGTAACATAACTGCAACTGAAACATAACTGAAACATATACTGAAATACAAAATAACAAATCGTAGTACCGCAACACGTATAAACTTGGTCAGTCATGGAGCCCTTGCCTAGCAGGGTTGTTCCATGCTGCATGGGACCCTTAGAGATCGGGTTAACCGGTAGCACAATATTCTTTCCTCCCAATGATCTAGATAAATATTATTTTGTTTAATCGTTACTAAATTATTTCAAGTTCTCGAGTCGTGGACTCTCTGGAACTTTCCTAGAATGACGGATCACGGGTATGAGCTTTTCATGAGTTATCGTATCTGCAACTCGCGATACATTGAGTGTGTTATCCCGTTCCCCCTATTCGGGGAGCGCGGCTAAGAAATTTAAGTCGGTATCGTTCGATCGAGATAGATTGAAACAAGATCTTATCCTCGTTATTGATTTGCTTCTTCGGAATCGATTCCCATATTCAGTGGACCGTGCCCCGAGGATCGACTTAGCGGCAAAGTCAAGAGGGATCTCTAGTTTTCGCTGTCGCCTTGTTGCTTTCGTGCTTTGAGTTGCTTTTCAAATTTGTTTGCGTTTTCTTGAACGGTTTCGATGGATGTCATTGTTTTCGTTCGTTGAACTGCACTTCAATTCCGAGCTTGGAAAGAGTAGAAGATGTATTGATCATCTGTTCGTGGCAATGCAGGTGATCGTGTAGTAGACGTCGTGCGAACGGAGTCTTGAAGAACCTCTTTCCTTCCCTTTCACCAATCAACTTATGAGTGGCTATATTCGATTCAGTTTACCCTTCTTCTAAGTCTTCACATCTAAAATCTTGCATTCTTGCTTGTCCCGATCAAACGATACCATAATAACTAAAAGATGACAAGATAAAAAGGAATAGACTTGGACTACTTTATGCTTGTCAATCAACTTGTGAACGGTTACCTTGTTGTATGCGAGTTCATTTAGAATGTTCTTCGTATGCTTCAATTTTAGTTAGAATGTATACTTCTTCTATAAATTATGCTATGTATAGAACATGCCTTGCTATGCAATAAACTGATCAGGGAGACTATTCAAAATGAATCATGTCTTGTTACTTGTCCCGTGCTTGTATTGCCTGAAATTGCATCAATTGATAACTTAGTAGACCACGCTTGATCATGGACAACTTGTGCACAAGTTCTTAGTTCCTGCGGACGGTCGCTGGGGCACTGACACTGATCCGATCCGGACGAAACTCCTGAATAGTCGCCTGTTTCGGATGGAATGACCTTTGATGCCCCTGTTCATTGCGTTACTTGTTATTCCATTCATGTACTATAACTCGTCCATTATGGCACCATGCCAGTGATCCCCACGTATATTTAAACCTGTACAAGCTAACTTGTGTTATCGTGGCAGGGAAGGACATGGTAAGTATTGTGCAGGTGGTTCAGATGGGCAGGTAAAAGTCACCGAACGATGGCAAGTTCATTTCAGTAAATTTTCATATCAATGCTTGCTTGTAAAATGAACTAAGGCAAGATAGAAATACCACAAAATAACTTGCATGCTTCATATAAACAATGTGTTGATTGGTATAGTTGGGTTAGCTCGCCTTCACCAGTGCATTTTGATGTACTGACCCTCGTTGAAACAGGTTCCCCGCACTAAGGAGATCATGCGAGGAGCTGAAGCTACTTCCCGTTCTAGTCCATCAACCGGCACGTTTCGATCGTGCCTTAGTTGAAGCATTTTGAAGAGTCAGGAGCTAGCAAACTTAACTCATGCAGCTCCGTGGAAAAGCAATTGTTCCGCCTGGAGGTCTCTTATTTTGAAGTTTTAGTAAATAATGTAATGTACAAGACAACTATCTCATTTTGAGTCCACTTTTGTAAGCCCGTGCGGCAATTATCTGACTCGTTCAAGAGTTTGTAAAGATGTTCATTATTAATAAAGAGAAATTTTCCATGTTTTCAACTTTGTGTTTCAATTATCTGCGTACTCTGAATATGTGCTCGTTATGAAAAAATACCTAAGCCTTGTGCGTTGTGCAACCTACGCACGCCCAGGGGACGACTATCGATTCCACGGAATCGGGACGTGACATATTAGTATCAGAGCACAGCTTCAAGTTTCCTTGACCCTCGTGCTGGAAAAGTTCCTTTAACGTTCTAATCCCTATCGAACTCTTGAACTCGTTAGGCCAAAATGAGATATTCTCCATACAATGAGTCCATATTATATTATGATCCTGATATAAGTTACCTTCTTTTGAAGGAATGGCTCAAGCACAAGCATCATCGCTAGCACCGGGTGAGACCCAAGCCCAAGAAAGTAGTTCTGGCACCTCAGAAAGTTCTCGAAGTCAGTGAGCCATGTCCCATGTCGATCCAATTCAGCAAATGATGCGGATGCTTGAGGCTAGCCAACAGAGGGATGAGGCTCGTTATGAACGAGCCGAGAAGCGCGCGGAAGAGAAGCAGAGCAAGTTTGAAGATAATCTAGAAGCCCGATTTGTAGTCCAACAAAAGCAGGTAGATATCCTGCAATAGATCGTGCAGACCTAGGCCTCCAACCATTCTACGACAACAACAGTGACACCGGTGGAGCAACCCGCGCTTGAAGTCGAAATGCCTCAAACTCCAAGGAAGAAGGATGTGACTACCTTCAACTTTGCCGACTTCAAGAAGGTCTGCAATACGCCGTTTAAGGGGACTGAAGACCCGATCGTGGCTCTAGATCGGCTGGCAGAACTTGAGGATCACTTCAAACTTCTAGAGGTACCTGAGCAGAAGCGAGTCGCGTGTGCCCAACTACAGCTTCGCTTGAACGCGCACGATTGGTGGAACGTGCATCGAAGATCTCTTCCAGTTGACGATGAAGAGGAGACGATCGCGTGGGCTACCTTCCGTAGCGCGTTCGAAGAGGAGTTCATACCCCCTTCCGTTCGTCGGCAGAAGGAGAACGAGTTCGTGCAGCTACGTCAAGGCTGTATGACCGTAAAGCAGTACTCCGCCGAGTTCAATCGGCTCTCCAAGTTTGCAAGCTCATATTTACCTGATGCGGCGAGTCATGCTAGAAGATTTGAAGGCGGCCTGCGACCTGCCATCCATGCACACATGGTCGTTCCTCGGTACCAGAGATGCGGGAAGTCCTCAACCATGCCCTTTCTCTTGAACCGCGGTATCCTCCAGTTGCTGTCGGCACTGTGTATACTTCCAATCACAAGCGCCATAGCAAAAAGAAAGGAAACAACGCTGCAAAGCGTCCAAATAACGACGGTCATCAGAAAGGGGACCAGAGGCCAATTTGCCATTTCTGCAACAGGCCAGGGCACACGGCTAACAATTGCTACCGAAAGAATGGGACATGCCTCCATTGTGGTGATTCAACCCATCAGATTAGTAACTGTCCACTCCCCCCTCAGCATCCAAATTCTGCCTCAGCACCCCAAGCCAACCGAGCCGCGCTGCAGCAGGAGCGTCGTCAAGCTCAAGACCGGGTGTATACTATGACACGGAAAGAAGCCCTAGCATCGGACACTGTTGTGTCAGGTATATTTCTTTTCAATAACATACATGCACGTGTGCTATTTGATTCTGGTGCAACGCATAGCTTTATATCCACAAATTTTGTCGTGAAAAATAATATAGAAATGTCACCATTATGGTTAGATCTTAGCGTTAGCACCCCCTAGGGCACGAAAATACCTGTCCGTTCAGTATATCAAGGTGGTTGCGTCTTTATTGGAGGGAAAAAAACTCTCGCTCGATGTGTTAGTCCTAGATGTTCGGGATTACGACATCATTTTGGGGATGGATTAGCTCGGCGCTTGCTAGACAACTATCGAATGTGCAGAGAAACGAGTCGTCTTCCGCCTACCTGGAGAAGTAGAATTCTGCTACAAGAGTAGTCCAGCAACAGATGCATCCAAGGCCTGCATGGTGATATCTGCGATGTCTGCTCGACGGATGCTACACTCAGGATACGCGAGATACTTGGCGTCGGTTCGGGACACACAGCTGGATTACGCAAACGTTGAGTCTTCTTCCATTGTGACGGAGTTCCCTGATGTGTTTCAGAACGAACTACTCGGCATGCCACCTGATCGAGAGATCGAGTTCACCATCGACACATTCCCAAATACTCAGCTGATTTCCAAGGCTCCGTACATAATGGCCCCTGCTGAACTAAAGGAGTTAAAGTGCCAACTTCAGGAACTGCTATATCGTGGGTACATCCGTTCGAGCGTGTCTCCTTGGGGCGCGCCTGTACTCTTTGTCACTATCACATTTTCTAGGAAAGGATATTTTAGTCTTTTAGTAATTAATTAAATATTATGCATGTTAAATATTTATTTATTGTATTATTTATTTATGGTTAGCATTTTAGATTTATTTTTGGACTTGTGTTAGTGGACCTAACTAGTTTAGTTTAGACTCATGTACCAACATTTAATTCTAGTTAGAATTGAGCCCAATAATTAGAAGCCCAATCATTAGGAGGAGGATTAATTAAGTTAAACCCATTAGACTAGAATCATCCCTCCTTAATTAATTTTTTCATGAGAGGCTCCAAGGGGTATTTTAGACTTTACATAGTAGCTTGAGGGAGGGGGCAAGTGAGGCCTATATAAAGGGGATGAAAACTTTCTCTCTTCATTTTTTATTCCAAATCTAGATCTAGAATTTTTCTCAGCCAAATTTCTTCATTCCTACATCAAATTCCTACCAAATTACTTCCTAATTCCTTTCCAAATAATCATTGGAGGTCATTAGAGCAAGGATATACAAGAAGGAAGCAAGGATCTACAAGGAGGAGCAAGGATCTACAAGTTGGAGGCTCTTTTTACCCAATTTGGAGGTTGCATTGGGAATCCATCTCCCAATAGGTATAATTCACTTTTTTCTCTTTAATTAGACTTCAAATCAGAGATTTAACCATGAGAAACTAACCCATATGCATAGGCTACCCATAGGAATTGGAATTGAGTTCATAGGAGGCCTAATGAGAAAGTTATGGTACTTTTTGTGTCAATTTTGGGAGAATTCCGAGATTGACACTTGTTGTATTTGTCAATTGGTCCTATAGATCAACTTGGCATGTGTTTGTATGTTTGTGGCTAGTGTTGTGTCCACAATTGGATACGTGTAGGCCGTATCCCAACAATTTGGTGATACGTGTTGATTTGGAATTTTTTTTCGACACGGGGGTTTGTACATGTCATATTTTGACACGGACACGTAGATGTATATTTAACTCTTAGTATTATTCATAAATATTATTTTAGACTTGCTCGTGTCCTTCGGGGTACGTTTGGTTGTGTGGTGGACTCGTATCGCAAGCGTATCATAGATCTAGTGTGATACGGGTGAGATGCTCTCCACGTGTTTGTTCTTTACATTCTAATTTAATTTACCTTGGTTATATCTATTATAATATTGTAAATATAATTATTATGTGAGATATATGTATATATATAATTATGTGTATGTTCTATATTTTTTTTTTTTGATGTGTTGCTGGTCATTGGAGAGTAGGAAGTTCATGTGCTTCTCTAATATTATATATATATATATATATATATATATATATATGAGGTATGTATTTATGTGTGTGAGCTTGAGGGGAGAAGAAACAATGAAAAAACAGTGAGAAAACAATAAAAACAGTGAAGAAAAGCAATGATAAGCAGTGGAAGAAAAGCTGAGAGAAGCAGCTGAAAAGCAGCAAGAAGCAGTAAGCCGAGAAGCAGCAGAAAGCAGAAGCAGCAATAAGCAGCTACAGCAGAAGCAGAAGTAAGCAGCTGCAACAGAAGCAGAAAGCAGCAGTAAGCAGCGATAAGCTGCAGTGAGCTACAGTAAGCTGCAGTAAGCTGCAGTAAGCTGCGCCTAATGTTATATATATTGATAAGTTAGTGTATATATTGATAAGTTAGTTGCATAAGTTAGTGTATATATTGATAAGTTAGTTGTATATATTGATAAGTCAGTTGTATATATTGATAAGTTAGTGTATATATTGATGAGTTAGTTGTATATATTGATAAGTTAGTGTATATATTGATAAGTTAGTTGTATATATTGATAAATTAGTGTATATATTGATAAGTTAGTTGTATATATTGATAAGTTAGTTATATATTTTGATAAGTTAGTAAGTTATGTATATATTAGTAAGTTAGTATATATATATATATATATATATATGAGATATATATATACATAAGCACTAGTTAGCATTAGTTAGTGTTATTTCTAGATTACCTTGAAGATTACATCAAGGTAATGAGAGTGAGGTATCTTGGGTACGGGTATTAAATATCATGAGGTATATTAGTATGTTAGTTAGTACAATATTGTTATAAGTTTAAATATATATTAGTGTATAGTGAGGTGTATGGGTAGTTAGTTATATGTTAGATATTGAATTACCTTGTGATACCAAGGTAATATCAAGGTATTGGTTTATACTAAAGGTATTGAGTTTATATATCAAGATGGGTGTATAGGTGGTATGATACCGCTTTTGGTTCAAAGCCAAGGTATCCACTTAGCATTAGTTTAGTTAGGATTATTATATATTGTTGTTTATATATATATATATATATATATATATATAATATTTTCATATCTAATAAATTACGTATCTTATGATACGGTATCTTGTTAGTTTTCTAGTATCCTAGTATAGCTAGTATGGCCTAGTTGCATAGTGTATGGACCTAATATCCTAGAAATAAACTCATACAACCTAGAAATAACTAGTTTGACCAAGTTAGACTAGTTTGGCATAGAGTTGACCTAGTTTGACTAGTTTGACTTAGAAATGACTTTATGACCTAGAAGTTGACTAGTTTAATTTATTCTCATTCCCAAAACCTTGTATTAATGCAATATTCCATATATAGGTCTGTGACACCAGTTCAGACACCGTTTTGCATCATTGCTCTGGACCACAAGCGAGTACATTCTCTGATAGTTTACATTATTTGATTACCACTATAATTCAAGTATTTAGAAATGTTACTTATGATTCTTGACACGATGGTACACGGATTGATATTGTTATTGGATCGTCAGTCATGGGATGTTACCTTAATTATTGAGATGGTATCAGATACTGTCCTTGTTGGTATTAAATAACATTGAATAATGTAGATTAAACATTGGATAAATTGGCTAGTAACATGTCATGATTCGATCCATCATATCAGTCGGGGCGGAGGAAATACCAATTAAATATGTGATCAAGAACTATCGGCTAGTAGTGTAATCATTGACTACTAACTAACCATGCGATTCACGTATGGTTGAGTTAGCTCCTTAGTGTAATCATTGAATCTTCCAGGCCGATCACATATTTAGTTAGTATCTCAAATCACATAGTATATTGTAGTTTCCATATTCAGTTTATTGATTACACTGTTTTATTTCTAACATTATAGTTCATTCCTTCATTCTTGTACGCATTGATTCATATTTCTATTGCTAGTATTGCCTATTCTTTCACTGTTCTTAATTATCGGTTATATTTCTCATCATAGATAGCATCCTCTATTTTACTGTTTTATAGTTTTTGTCAATTAACTGGAACTACTATTGGGTTGTACTTCGCTCAATTCCTGACTGAAAAATATTTTTCAGAGGATCCGAGAGAGTGGTGTCCGACATACTATGGACTTCGACTTATAGATGGTGCAGACTTGGACCCACTAGTTCTGGAGTGATTGTTGGGAGGTTTATCCGGATCATTAGTTTTTCATAGTTAGTTTCTTTAGCATTTTGGTACCGAATTTGTTTCCGGCTTATATTTGAGTTTTTGATTATTGTTTTCTATTGTTGATATATATATATTTTGAATGTATAGTTAGACTTCCTTCATATCTTCTCGTGCTTTAGAATTGGGATTGAGTTTGTGTGAGATATTGTTGGCAGAATTTATATTATTGTGAGATATTTAGATAGTATAGTTGACCAAGACAGCGTTCTACCGCCGATGCTGCGGCGTAGGCTGAGCGTTATTCCCGACTTGCATCCCTACACCGGGTGCGGGTCGTGACACTCTTCGTAAAGAAAAAGGACGAAACGTTACAACTCTACATCGATTATCGGGAGCTGAATAAGGTCACTATCAGAAACAAGTATCCCCCGCCCAGGATAGGCGACCTCTTTGATCAGTTGCAAGGAGCATCGGTGTTTTCAAAAATCGATCTTCGTTCGGGCTACCACCAACTAAAGATTAAACCAGAGGACATGTCGAAGTCTGCATTCCGAACCCGTTATGGACATTACGTATTTTCTGTTATGCCATTTGGAATGATGAATGCCCCTGCCGCTTTTATGGATTTGATGAATCATGTGTTCCGACCCTTCCTCGACAAGTTCGTGGTGGTTTTTATAGACATCTTAGTGTACTCGAAAAATAAGGATGAACACGCAGGATACCTGCGGATGGTGCTTCAAACTCTTCGAGACAATAAGTTGTACGCAAAGCTAAGTAAATGTGAGTTCTGGTTGGACAACATATCTTTCCTTGGGCACATTATTTCTGCAGAGGGCATCTCAGTTAACCCAAAGAAAATAGAAGCCATCGTGAAATGGAAGAGGCCTGAGTCAGCTAGCGACATTCGGAGTTTCCTTTGTCTAGCAGGCTACTATAAAAGATTTATAAAGGATTTTGCAAGAATCGCCTCGCCTCTGACCTATCTCACTCGGAAGGGAGTAACGTTCGCGTGGACGGACGACTATGAAGTTTCATTTATGGAGTTAAAGCAGCGACTTGTCTCACCACCAATTCTTACCCTTCCGGACGAACCCGATGACTTTAAGATATATAGCGACGCCTCAGGAAAGGGCTTGGGATATATCCTTATGCAGAGGGACAAGGTGATAGCATTTGCGTCGAGACAGTTGAAGCCTCACGAGAAGAACTATCCAACGCATGACCTGAAGCTCGCAGCGGTGGTGTTCGCGCTGAAGTTGTGGCGGCATTATCTATATAGTGTGTCGTGCGAGATCTATACGAATCATAAAAGTCTAAAATATCTATATACCCAAAATGATTTAAATCTACGACAACGACGTTGGCTTGAACTCCTTAGCGACTTTGACTTGATGATCAGATACACACCGGACAAGGGTAACGTTGTAGCTGATGCGCTGAGTCGAGTGTTCGTTGGGAGCTTGGCTATCGATGACAAGTTGTGTCGGGATTCTGAAGCTTTGGGCATTACACTTAAAATCAGATACAAAAAGGGGGCACAAGTGGCTCAGCTGTGCCTCGAACCTGACTTGTTAGAAAAAGTTAAGTCCGCTCAGAAGGATGACCTATTCCTATAAAAGATGCAAAGTCTTATCTCAACAGGGAAGGCAACAGACTTTACGGTAAGCCCGAACGAAATGATGCGAGTGAAGGAAAGATTGTGCGTTCCTAACGATGCAACCCTCAGAAAAGAGATACTCACCGAAGCCCACTATGCGAGCCACACTTCACATCCGGGTAGCACAAAGATGTATCGAGACATCCGTACGACATTTTGGTGGCACGGCTTGAAAAGAGATGTGGCGTTGTTCGTGTCGCAATACATGGCTTGACAGAGGGTAAAGGCCGAGCACCAGAAGCCGAACGAAGTGATGCAGAACCTTGCTATACCGGAGTGGAAATGGGAACATATAACAATGGGTTTCATTGTTGGTTTGTGGAAGACGCAACGGGGGAATGATGCCGCCTGGGTCATCGTTGATCGACTCACCAAGTCAGCTCACTTTCTGCCGATCAAAAGTACTTGGAGTGTCGACCGCCTGGCCCAGATATACCTCAACGAGATCGTTCGACTCCACGGCGTGCCCATATCCATTGTCTCCGATAGAGATAGTCGATTCTTATCGCGCTTCTGGGAAAGCCTTCAGTCAGCAATGGAGATGAAGTTGAAGTTCAGCTCTGCCTACCATCCTCAGACAGACGGCCAAACAGAATGGGTCAACCAAATCCTCGAAGATATGCTACGACTCTGCGCCTTGGACTTGAAGACGAATTGGGACATGCATCTACCGTTAGCCGAATTTGCATACAACAATAGCTATCAATCCAGCATTCAGATGGCGCCGTATGAGGCGTTGTATGGGCGGAAGTGCAGATCCCCGATCTGTTGGGATGAAGTTGGTGAACGACAAATTCTTGGCCCGAAACTTGTAGAACAAACCGTCCAGAAGATCCGTTTGATCCGAGAACGGCTGAAGGTAGCACATAGTCGTCAGAAAAGCTACTCAGACACGCATCGACGACCTCTTGAGTTCTTGGAAGGTGATCGGGTATTTCTTAAAGTCTCGTCCATGCGAAGAGTTACCAGATTTAGAGCAAAAGGGAAGCTAAGTCCAAGATTCGTCGGTCCGTTTGAGATACTAAAGCGAGTCGCCCCGGTCGCATATCAGATTGCCCTGCCACCGTCACTATCTGAAGTGCACGATGTCTTCCATGTTTCACAGCTTAGGAAGTATGTGTATGACCTGAGTCATGTGGTGGATCTTGATCAACTGGACCTAAAGGAGGACTTGACTTATGTTGAACATCCTGTGCGTATCTTGGATTATAAAGAGAAGCTGCTTCGAAGTCGTTCGGTTCCTCTCGTGCGCGTGTTTTGGAGAAATCATTCGGTCGAAGAATTGACTTGGAAGCTTGAGTCTGATATGAGAAAAATGTTCCCTTCATTGTTTTATAGTGTTATATTCCTAAGTTTCGTGGACGAAACTTTCAATTAGTTGGTTAGGATGTGGTGCCCCGTTCCCCTATTCAGGGAGCGCGGTTAAGAAATACAAGTCGGTATCGTTCGATCGGGATATATTGAAACAAGATCTTATCCTCGTTATGGATTTGTTTCTTCGAAATCGATTCTCATATTCAGTGGACCGTGCCCCGAGGATCGACTTAGCGGCAAAGTCAAGAGGGACCTCTCCGATGCAAGTTTTTTTGCCTAGTTTTTGCTGTCGCCTTGTTGATTTCGTGCTTTGAGTTGCTTTTCGAATTTGTTTGCGTTTTCTTGAACGGTTTCGATGGATTTTATTTTTTCGTTCGTTGAACTACACTTCAATTCCGAGCTTGGAAAGAGTAGAAGAGGTATTGATCAGCTGTTCATGGCAATGCAGGTGATCATGCAGTAGACGTCGTACGAACGAAGTTTTGAAGCACCTCTTTCCTTTTCTTTCACCAATCAACTTGTGAGTGGCTATATTCGATTCAGTTGACCCTTCTTCCAAGTCTTCACATCTAAAATATTGCATTCTTGCTTGTCCCGATCAAACGATACCATAATAACTAAAAGATGCCAAGATAAAAAGGAATAGACTTGGACCACTTTATGCTTGCCAATCAACTTGTGAACGGTTACCTTGTTGCATGCTAGTTCATTTAGAATGTTCTTGGTATGCTTCAATTTTAGTTAGAATGTATATTTCTTCTATAAATTGTGCTATGTATATAACATACCTTGCTATGTAATAAACTGATCAGGGAGACTATGCAAAATAAATCATGTCTTGTTACTTGTCCTGTGCTTGTATTGCTGGAATTGGCTCAATTGATAACTTAGTAGACCACGCTTGATCACGGACAACTTGTGCACAAGGTCTTAGTTCCTGCGGAAGGTCACTGGGGCACTGGCACCGATCCGACCCGGACGAAACTCCTGAATAGTCGTCTGTTTCGGATGGAATGACCTTTGACGCCCATGTTCATTGCGTTACTTGTTATTCCATTCATGTACTATAACTCGTCCATTATGGCACCATGCCAGTGATCCCCCACGTATATTTAAACCTGTGCAAGCTAACTTGTGTCTTCGTGGCAGGGAAGGACATGGTAAGTATTGTGCAGGTGGTTCAGACGGGCAGATAAAAGTCATCGAACGGTGGCAAGTTTATTTCAGTAAATTTTCATATCAATGCTTGCTTATAAAATAAACTAAGGCAAGATAGAAAGACCACAAAATAACTTGCATATTTTATATAAACAACGTGTTGATTGGTATAGTTGGGTTAGCTCGCCTTCACCAGTGCATTTCGATGTACTGACCCTCGTTGAAACAGGTTCCCCGCACTAAGGAGATCCTGTGAGGAGCTGAAGATACTTCCCGTTCCAGTCCATCAACCGGCACGTTTCGATCGTGCCTTAGTTGAAGCATTTTGAAGAGTCAGGAGCTAGCAAACTTAACTCATGCAGCTCCGTGGAAAAGCGATTGTTTTGCCTGGAGGTCTCTTATTTTGAAGCTTTAGTAAAGGATGTAATGTACATGACGGCTATCTCATTTTGAGTCCACTTTTGTAAGCCCGTGCGGCAATTATCTGACTCGTTCAAGAGTTTGTAAAAAATGTTCATTATTAATAAAGAGAACTTTTTCATGTTTTTAACTTTGTGTTTCAATTATTTGCGTACTCTGAATATGTGCTTGTTATGCAAAAATACCTAAGCCTTGTGCGTTGCGCAACCTAGGCACGCACGGCGTCACGCCCGGGTGACGACTATCGATTCCACGGAATCGGGGCGTGACATTGGATAATACTCACTCTTCATTGCCCGATGCCAAATGCAATAGATTTTCTTACACAATTATTTCTACGGTGTTGTGAGGATTATGAAATAGTACATAAACTGGTCTGGTAACGTAAACTTGTATCGACATAATGAAGCACATAACAATAATCACTAAAAGAAATTACTAAATGAATCATAATAAAAATGCACACAAAAATTCATGGCGGGATGCGCCCACTGGCCGCATGGACTCACTTGCCGCATGCACCCACTGACCGCATGCACTCACTTGCCGCATGCGCTCACTGGCCGCATGGACTCACTTGCCGGATGCACCCACTGGCCGCATACTCAGGGTTAAAGTCTACTCCTCGGGGCAAATGTCGAAGTGACGGCCAATAAATGAAGTGTCAGTGAAGTGACATAAAGTGATTAATGTGATATGCCATAAAGTGTGTCAGGAAGAAAAGACAAAACCATAAAAAGATGTGCAAGGGTGAAGCAGAGTTATGCGGCAAAAGAGAAGAGGTGCATAGTTCTAATGTCGCATAAGTCCGCTTGCTGCATGCTCAGATTACCGCATAGATGTCCCTCTTGGACTTAGCGAATTTTTCATTCGTTCAACGGGTGAAAACAGAAGCAGTTTAAGGATTAGCTCTACAACACTTTCTGTGATGTACAGTCATGCATCCAACAAGATGGACGCATGTTGTCAATATGCGACAATGAGTTCATGCCGCATAACCCTCTCAGGCAGCATAGCGCTCTCTGCCGCATAGGTCTCAGGCCCCATGAAGACTTCGTCTTCTCCAACAGCATGTTCAGCCATGACCGAAAGCTCCAAAAACCAAAATTTTATTTTCTTAATAAAAACTTTATTTTAACTCCAAACTAAGTGAATCAAAAGCCAAAATGCTCGAAATGAAATGCTCTAACATAATGAACAACTATTTTTTCGAAAATACTAAGTTTTAATAGGTCAAAACCAAAAAAAAGTCATGGAACCCATATAAATCCTAAACTTAAAACTCAGATCTATAAAAATCTATACATCAAAAATCCAAAACTCCAAGAACTAAATATGATCAGCAACTCAAGGATAACATTTTTCATCAAATACATTTTTAAAACAACAACATATATAAAAATCCGAAAAAATTTATGACTTCACCATTGAGCAAGATGTACTTGCATTGGGTGGTTCCAAGCCTCTACCTCTCACGATCCAAGTCACAGCAACTTCTCCCTAGGGTTAGGGTTATGGGGAGCTTGAGGGAGAGAAGGAAGAAGGAAATGAAAAATGAAGAAGAAAGAGATGAGAGAGAGAAAGAGAGAAATCTCATATATATATATATATATATATATATATATATATATATATATATATATACTAAGAGAGAAGAGAAAGAGGGTTTAGTCATGGGTTCACCCAAAATGAACCGAACCAATGGTCTATTCTACATGCGGGTCCTAAACTGGGTCTATGGCAATGCCAATAGATATTCTACTGGTCTCGGGTAGTCTCTCTCAACAACAGAAAAAATAAAACAATAAATAAATTGACAGGAACCAACATTGAGAAAATACAGCATGTCTACATTATCAGAAAAAATTAAATCCTAAAAATTCAAGAAATACCAAATTTAGAATCGGGTGTGACACACCGGCTTCTCGTTGTCGCCTACCGGCAACGCGAGGTCGCCCATCGACCAGGACCCCGACCGACCCTCTGTAGACAGCGGACGCGAGGTACGAGTTTGACACAAAATGCCACAGAATCCTCAGGGATCGTGAAGTCGATGATGGATGGGTGGGTGAATGGGGAGGTGAGGTCCTGGAGGACGAGGTGCGTCTTGGGGCCGGAGGAGTCGGAGGCCGAGAGGAGCTGGGTGCCATGGAAGGAGGGGAAGAAGCGGCGGTGGAGGGGGGGGGACGTGGGGGTCGGATGAGAAGGAGGTGTAGAAGGATAGCTCGTTGTCGCCGCTGGAAGAGGACTATAGGGGCTTGAAGAAGCGGCCGGAGCTGTCGGTCAGAGGGCCCAGGCCGCCGCCGCGGACGTCGTGATCGACGACCTGGTGCTCCGAGAGTTAGACACGTGGGCCCAGGCTGTGCCGCGGCCGATGGGCGACCTCCCCACTTGGCTGGCAGTGACACGTGGTTTTGGGAAGAAGAGAATGGATATTCAAAAGCCATATGAGTTAGACACGTGGCTTTTTAACATTATTTAATGGTAATGATATCAGTTACATTGTACATGGAATGACATCCAAACATAAAACTCGTCCTTGCTCACTTGCAGGAAACAAAAAGGACTCTATCCAAACACATTTTGAAAAATACCACTTGCTGCACGTGCACTACAATTTAACATGCTGTAAATACCACTTTTAAAGAGTTACTTATATCTAAACATGCCCTTACAGAGAACCAGAAGGACATTTAGTTTGGCTAATTTTATAGGCACTAGAAAATTTACTTAGGACAACCCTAGTTTGCCACCTGAAAAATTATAAGTTTGCCATCGAAATATTTTCTTCAGGCTAGTCCAAAGTCGATCCAGCCGGAGGAGGAGGAGGAGGATGGAGGAGGAGTCCGTCGGAGGAGGAAGGAGGAGTTTGGAGGAGGAGGCGGAGAGGGTGGAGGAGGAGGAGGATGAGGGTGCGACGAGCGACGCGCGTCGGCGGCAGCAACAGCAGCGGGGGCCTTCGTCTCCGCCTCCTCCCCCGCCTCTCGCCGCCGCCTCCGCCTCCTCCTCTTCCTCCTCTCACATCCGCCGCCTCCTCCGGCCGCCTCCTCCTCCTTCCCCGACGGTTGGGGTTGGAATTAGGGTTTGGGCTGTCCTGAGTAAATTTTGGACTGTCCTCAGTAAAAGTTTCAAAAACATGGAATGTCCTAAAGTAATGGACTGTTATAAGTAAATTTTATAGTGCCTATAGAATTAGCTTCTAGTTTTGTTGGTATATCCAACCTTTTTCATTCATTCTACAGTTTATTTTAAGTTCACACAACCAAATAGCTAAAAGAAAAATGGCATTCAAAGATATATATATATATATATATATATATATATATATATATAAAAGATTATAATAAAGGATTTACAGTACTGAAGCATTTACTAGCTAGCAAGACGGATGAAATTAATTATTCAGATAGAGTCTGGTTAATCAACATATTCATTAAGAAAACCTTCTTATATATATATATATATATATATATATATATATATATATATATATATATATATATATAAAAGATTATAATAAAGGATTTACAGTACTGAAGCATTTACTAGCTAGCAAGACGGATGAAATTAATTATTCAGATAAGAGTCTGGTTAATCAACATATTCATTAAGAAAACCTTCTTTTAAGTTGTAGTGCAACTAAACTAAAAGTACCCTTCTTCAGTGGCGGAGTTTAGGAAAAATTTAAATTTGTCCTTCCAAAAATACAATTTATTTCTCTAAAATTTTAATTTGTCTTTCCAAAAATTTGAGTCAAACTCCTGTCATTCACGCTCTTGACGTTAGTGTTATATATATATATATATATATATATATATATATATATATATATATATATATATATATATGTCAAGTTATTTATTTTCTACCATACGAACGCATTACATAGATATATATAGAAAATTTTCTATAGAGCATTGAAGTTTAGAAAATTTGTGGAGCAAGAAAAAAGTTTAAAAATTTTACATGGAAAGAAAAGAACGTCCTTATCAGGACCATTTTCATTTTCTCCAAATATTTAATAATATAAAAGTTAAACCAAATTTTAGTTACTATAAGATGAAATTTAGGTATGCACATAGATTGATAACAATATTTGAAAATTAGAAAAGTAAAGGAGAAAAAGATGAAAAAAAAAAAAAATTGACTTTATAAAAAGACAACCACTAACATTTTTTTTTTTTTGAGTAACAATTAACAAACTTGTAAATAAAAAAAAAAATTGGTCGGCCCTGGCCAGGTTTTGTAATGCCTTTATAAAAAGCCAAAAAAAATTATGATGTTAAGTAGGATTTGAACAATTTTATCTTGAATACTAGCCTATCACATTAACAAACTACACTATACAAAGTCCCAAGCAAATAGTAACAACTATTAAATATACATGATCATCAATACAAAATATAATATTTCTTATATGAACCATTTATTCCAGAAAATATTTATATATTCACCAAATATGGGAATATAATTTTTCCACAAATTTATTTCCAGCAAATTTGATTTCCGGAAATATAGAATTCACGGCTAAATAGTATTCCACGTCCCAAGCATTTCTGACATGTTACAAGGACAGTATGAGATTCAATACAAATACAAACACTAACATATTTCTGGAAGAGTATAGTGCAACATAACCTTTATTTCATGGCTCTAAAATCCCAAAGATTATATATCAAGATACAAGCAGCAGTAGAGACAAACCATGCTCAAGTAGGCTATGGTGGCACCTGAATGTAATTGATAAGTCCACTGAAAGAACAAAAACTGGTTTGAGGTCTCAGGGGCATGAACAAAACAAACAGGTGGCGGAACACTGGAAAGTAAGTAGCGACAAACCATTTGGAATCAGCACCACTTCATCGTTGTAGTTAGATATTAGTAAGACATGGTGCACACCTGAAAACAAAGAATTCAACTGTGAGCATATTGAAGGATTTTACAAAAGCAGAAACATACATGGTTCAACTGAGAGAATCCTGAAACCCCACAAAAGAAAAAGGAAACAGAACAATATTAAAAAACAACCTAATGGAGTCGGTGCCCGTACCTAGGGGGTTCAAAAGGGTCGGTTCGGGGTACTAGTCCTGGAACTGTAACTCCAGTGGATCCAGGTTATGTGGCATAGGAAAGATCCATAAAAGAATTTGACAATTTTTATAATCAGCTACCATGCTGATGTAACCCTCTTTCTTGGTGCCAAATTCCTATGAGCATGAGAAGGTCTAGATCTGTGTTGCGCGAATAGGGACACAGATACGAACAAGGACACGATACATATACGGGATATGAACATTTTCAGAATT